>JAKGUB010000329.1:292500-495000 GCA_026261675.1 Hippocampus mohnikei | reverse complement strand
GCTCATTTGCATTCGTTGAAGCACTTGTGAGCGCTGAAAGTCCAACGCGAGCGCGCAGCCGTCGCCCAGCCTTCGCCCCGCCTTCGCCCCGCCTTCGCCACTTTGAGAATGAGGCCAGTGAGCGCAAGGGCCTCCTCGCGCTGTGGTCACGTTTGGTTCTTTGCCCCGACGGAAATCTTCATCTGACCCGCTGCGTCTTTCATAAACATCGAAAAATAAAGCGGCCTCAACGATTCGGTCAATAGTCACTGCTTTCCGTCTGCACGTTTTTGTGAAAAAGTCAGCAACCAACGACACCGGCGGACTCAGCGGCAGGTCAAGCGACAAACAGGGCTCGAGCGAGGAGGTCCAAAGCGCCTCAAGTGAGCATTCGGCACCTGAAGCACGCGTGGCGTGGACTCACTCTGCTTGAAGCCCAGGAAGGGGATCCTCTCGATGGGCGTGTCCCTCTTCTTCATGAACTTGTAGAGCTCCACCAGGAAGGCCTGCTCGTCCTCTCGGCTCTCCTCGGACGAGTACGCCGCCGCAGCTTCCGCCGCTTCCGCCGCCTCCTCCATCTCCTCCATCTCCTCCTCGTCCTCCTCGTCCTCGTCGTCCTCCTCTGGGGAGGCCAGCGAGGAGAAGGAATCGGCCAGCTCGTCTTTCTCGCTCCTCTCCTCCGCCGCCGAGTCCTTCTCCTTCCCGCTGGCTTTGTTTTTGGGGGCGGAGCTCAACGATCGGCAGCTCGCCTTGACCTGGGAGAACGAGGAGGACGGCGGTTGGCCAAAAAAATAACGATCACCATCAGCTCAGCGGTCGCTTTGCCTACCTTGGAACTTTTGGTCTCCGGGCTGTTGCCGTCGTGGGCGGTGAGCGGCGCGCAGGCCGCCGAGTCCCTCCGCTGCGAGCTGGACAACTTCTTCTTGCGGGGTCGCCCCTTCAAGTTGGGAGCTGAGGACAACGGCGGGACATCAAAGATGAAAGCGCCGACCTTCGCACGCAGCCTTTCCGCGAGCATCGGCGTCCGGCGTGAAAGCGGACCCGACGCCTCCTGTTGCGTCAAGTTGGCTGCACGCCGCAATGACGACGACGACAACGGCGGGAGCATTTTTGGACGACTTTCTTCAAAGTGGGACGACGTTGCCTCGAAAGAACCCCAACGATGACGTCGTGTTCTTGGAAAGCTCCCGATCGGAGTTCCCGCAAGAGGCGCCGGAAACCTGCCGCCTCGTTTTGCGCGACAGCGAGGCAAAGTCGAAAGAAAGGAGGCAAGACGGCAACAATGTAGCAATGAAGAGAAATGAAAATAAAGACGTGGAACGCACGCACGTGTATTTTTAGCAGCGCCGCAGCTAAAATTAGTCAAATTAGAGATGACAAATCCGAATTTGGACCCGAAGACAAATTCGGCACCTCCCGCAGAATCAGAACTTCCTTATTTGGTCAACTGCAGGCATGCATTTTATTTTGCTCAGCACCCAAAGTGGGCACTTCCTGCATCCGCTTCAACGTCGACGTTCATGTCAAGAGGAGACAAAAATGTGCAGTCGAGATGTCGCGTGTCGAATTGCAGCAGAGTTGTGATGGTGGGCTTTTTGGGCGACCCCCCCATTGACCCATTTTGCATAAGCGGCCCCGTCTGTTCCCATTATCCCCCACCCCCCCACTGCCCCCACCACGTAACACGGCGAGGCATCCTTCGAGCGACACTCCGAAAACGAGGCCGCCGTGTTGTGCGGCCAAAATGCTCTTCATTCAAAGCGTGAAAAATGTACCCCAAAAAGTATTCCAATTCTTTCCCCCCGCCCCCCAAATCTTGGTCTTGTACTTTGGTCATTTTAGGAAGCTAGACTTTGCTTGGAAATATATGACCCTAACCCCTCTTGATGTGACTCAGGAAGTCTTCAGCTCCACTCGGCACTTTTACCAATGCCGCCACATTTTTGATTGGCGAGTATTTTGCAGGCGCTCAAGCTTGAGACCAACGACCTCCAGGGGTCGCCGGCACCCGGTTTGGGCGTCGCACGTTGGCATAAGAGATGTTTTGGGGAAAGCCGAGCGACTCTCTCCCTTGCCCGCCCCCTTACATTTTCCACACGACCTCGCTCTGCCACCTTTCAATTTTTAGCCGGCAATCTTCTTCAATGCTAACACACACACACACACACACACGCATGCACATGCACGCATGCACGCGCCAGTTCAAACGAAGGCGATTGAGCAGACTGCGCTTCGCTGTGAATTTCTCGCCCTCATTATGAAAGTCATTTGGGAGGGCGAGCCACAGAAAAATCATAATAATACTTTGAAAAAAAAAAAAGCAGTTGTGTGTTCTTAATTCATTAGTTGTGCGCTGTTGCGCCCGCTCCCCCTCCCCCTCGGGCCGATAACATTATGCTTTCATCAGATGAAATGAAGCAAAACTCCGCTGTTCCAGGAAAGGCCAATTAAGGCCTTCAAAGAAGTTTATTACTGCAACGGATTAAATTAAAAAAAAAAAAAAACATTCTCATCTGATTCATTGGTGCTCTGTGTGTGTGCGTGCGTGCGTGCGCGCGCGGGAGGGCTTGCGAAGGCACAAGCGTTCCCTTTGCAAGGAAACATTTGACCAAAGCTTCTTCAGAGTGCAATGGGAACGAAAAGCGCTCCGCTCTGGCGCTGCTCACGCACGTGCCACAAAAACACGTCTCATCGCCCAAACAAAACTTCCGTCATCGTGCGAGGTGCCGGCAAAACATCTCCACATTTAGGCCAACAATGCACCCGATTTTCATTTGGCTAAGAAACGGCGCCTAACCGATCCCAATCGGGCCAACACTTATTTGACATTCAACTAACTGGCCGACTAACATGTCATAGAGCGCCTGAACGACTCCTTCAAGTGCATGTCAACGACCTTCCCGAGAATGGCCAACTAAGCCACCAAAGCCGTCGCGTCACGAGCAAACAGACAGCTGCGGCCGCCCCCGCCACGGCAACGGCGACACAACGTCCGCGTCTTTGAAATTCTTTCCGTTGGGTTCGTTCGTTCGTTCCACGACATCTGCCGAGCACTGCTGGGCGACAGCGTCGCGCTCAGGGGTCTTTCAAGGCGATGGAGGTGCGCGTTGCCAACATTTTTCACGCGAGCTGGCCTGAAAGTGACGCGAAAAGAAAGAAAATAGAACATCTTTGGTCGCAAACAGCAAAATCCGGACCCAAAAAGTAACTTGACGGTGATGCTTGAGCCTCCCACCTAACATGCACGCCCACTAGGTGACACGTGACCTCCGCCACCTCTGCTGCTTCACTCAATATGTGAAGGCGTCACCCAAGGAGCTCCTGACGTGCAGCCTTTGCTGAAACGGGATCACCTTGAGAGCGTCAGACTGCGGCGAGCGCTCGGGGGACGCAGGGATTTCAATTTGGCTTTCAGAGAGAGAGAGAGAGGGGGCTTGGGGGCGATACAGAGCAGCTTCAAGGCTTATCCGACTCATTACTGGCGGAGAACAAGAGAGAGAGAGAAAGAGAGAGAATCTCAGCATCGCCCCAGAAGGAAATGATCAACACATGAATAAGCGCCATGCATTGGACGAGGGTGCGCTCCAGTGACACTGGATGGGTTTCAGGCGACCCCCATGAGCCTGATGGGGGGGGGGGGCCGCCACTGTAAAATAGGCCACGACGTCTCCCGTTGGCTCTCATTTCAAATTGATCTGTAAAAGAGCGTCTTCCTCCGACGCGTTTTGTCATCGGCGGCGTGCTCGTGCGCCCTTCTTAAAAAAAAATGGTGAAACACAGGCTCCATTTTCCGTCCTCGGGTAAACACGGCGGGACGGCGGCCAAGCGGGAGGAACCTGCGCGAGCGAGCGAGCCGCCGCCTGCAAGGCCTCGTCTGGAGTGATTCAATCACTTCAGGCCACGACAGGCTCATCTGGTATTTAGCTCCAAGCATTGAGGGGATTGCATCATGATGATTTTTGCAAAGCGATGACTCCTCCCCTTTTGTTTGCCACTAAACGGACCAATTGCGATGCTTCTTTTCAGGTGTCAGCCCCCTCCAGATCGTGGCGTCCGCAGTCCATATCCACGACGGACGCGATACCGCCATCGGTCACGCTCGAGGTGGCGACTTGGGAAGCGGAAGGGCCGTTTGGAACACGCAGAGGAGCCGATGGGCATGGCAGAAGATGACTCTGCCGGAAACGGGGGCGGAAGGAAATACCCGCTTGCCGGTTGGACTCGTGGCAAGCTATTTGTCTCGGATCCAGGCAATGAACCTCAGCCGAGCCGCAGATGTTTTGTTGACCTCCCGGCAATCTTGCTGAAAATACAAACGAGACGCGGCAACGCGGGAGGCCGACGGAAATCGCTGCGAAAGTCGCTACTTTTCGTGCACGCCAATCACGTGACGTGACGCCCAGCGTCAGCACGGGTGCTTTTTTTTTACGTGGGCCCAAGCTGGAATAAATTTCATCACGGCAGGGGTGACCAAACGAGGGCCCCGGGCCCATTTGCGGCCCGCCATCCGCGGCCTACCATCAAAAATGACATTTGACACGGCCCACAAGGCTACTTGGAAAATAGGAAGAATAATCAGAAGAAGAATCGAGGTGGCGCGACTGCTCATCAATGGACTCCCGTTCCAAGCACATTCCCAAGCACGTCGCGTGACCGAGAACGAGTCACGTGACGTGCTTGGGAATGTTTGGGTGGTTTGGGAGGTTTGACAAAACCTCTGAGCGTTCCGAATGCGGCGATGGGCCGGAATGGGCCCCTACTCAGTGCGGCGCTGTTGAAAATCCCGAACGATCCCCACAAAGTTGCGGAAATGGGAAGCCGCTACGTCAGCATTCCCCCAAAATAGCGAGGATATGTCAGCAAGACGTCAACTTCAAGCCCCGCGAAGCTCCGACGGGAAAAGCGAAGCGGCAAAGTGAGCCACAACACAAACGGTGAGTCAGTGCCAAAGAATTCTGGCCAGCGCCGCGCTCGGAATCGTTTGCTGAAGAGGAAAAACAATGACACTTTTGTCGTTGTCTCCCCATCGGCGGCTCGTACAAAGACCGCAAAACGCTCAAGTGAATCGTGCGACGTCGTCGCTCGCAAGGAGCCCCGCCCATCCGTCCTTGAAGAGCGCGCCTTTCACTTCACCATTTCACGTTTCAAAGGGCGAGCCGCTCAAGTTGTGGGCTGACATCACACTCCAAGTTCAAGTTGATATTTTGTTTTTTTTGGGAGGGGGGGTGGCCCATTTTTCTGTACGTGTGCCCCCTCCTCCACCCCGCTTCTGTCTAGCGCAGGAAGATTGATGAAGCCAAAGCGTCCTCAGGTTGTTTTTCATCCAGCAAACGGCGACAACGTTCATCTCGAAGGCAATAAAAGGCCCTTCCTTGTCTCCCCCTGCGCAAAGACTGCAGTGGAGATCCCCGTTTAATAAAAGCCACGCGGCCATGACCGAGAGGCGTTCACACAAACAAACACGCCACCGCTCCAACTGCGGACAGACGAGGACGACATCAGAGCTGAAGTGCCCCCCCCAAGTGATTGCCTGGCTCGCGTGTGCCGAGTTAAGCCGGCATGAGGGTTGGGTTGCTGACATAAGAGGGGAAGCGAGGGGAAGCACGACTCCAGCGATTCAAGGAGGTGGGATGACAACGGGGGGGGGTGGAGCTCATCATACCCCCCAAGAGTCACGCACAAGCGCAAGTCCGTGTGTGCGTGAAATACTTTTGATTTGCGAGTCGCCTTTGCAACTGTCGGCAAGTGAGCGAGCAAGTCCAAAAACCTCGTCGCCGCTATTTTGTTTTAAAGACATTTCAGGGATTGAAGCTTGATTTGACTTTTTCTGTTGCAGCGGCGGCGGCGTGGCCTTTGGCGCCGCTTTCCCAAGCCAACGTGGGCGTGCTTCTAATTCTATCTGCGACCCAATGACTTGTCAGCTGTGTCGCCGAGTGGACGCTTTCCCTGCGTGCCTCCGCTCGCTGACAGTTGGGCTGTCGGTTTTGCCCCGCGCGGGAGGGGGAGGAGCCAGAGCGAGCAAAGGCAATTCCAAAGCCACTCGAGCCCATCGGAAGACGGAACAAAGTCGCAGCCACGCGTCTTCCGCGTGGAGAGCCGACAATTGTTGGGATTGTGCAAAGCCAAAAGAAGTCGCCGCCGCGACGTCTTCTCCGGCAGGGAACATGTCGCCCGCGAAGGGACGGCGGTGTGCGCGCATCATTTCCACCTTTTGCCATTCATCCAACGAGCGTTCAGCGACATTTGCTTGACCTCATTTTGTGCATCCTGTCGATCAAGGCGAGAACGCGATTTTGGACCGCGCCCCGTGGGAATTCTCACACGGCCAACGCTGCGCCTCGGCACAAACGAGAAAGCGTGCTGCGGCGGCCGTCGGGACTCCGTCCAGCGCCGAGGAGCGCGTTCCTCACCCTGACCCGCTGCGCCGTAACGGTACGGCAGGATCGGGCGACGGCGGCGGCCAGCGCTCACGCCGCAATCCCGGTCGGAGGAGCGCTCCTAATTCGCCTTGACAAACGGGACCAAATCATGCCGTCTAAATACAAATCGGGAGGGAGCCGCGGCCGCCGCTTACGTAACCGGCGTGCCCCAACTCCCTCCTACTGCGCCGCCGTGATGAATCCATAACCAGGCTGGCCGGGAATAGACTCAATCGCACCATTTTTCTCTCTTCTGTTGCTTTTTTTTTCATCTGGCCGAGCAGCTGACGCGCGCAAGCCTCGTTCCGTCGCCTCGCTGCAGAAAAGAGAAAAGTGGATAGTATGTCACAGCTGGGCGTCATTACTCCAGCGCCGCTGTTTAGCCGAATCAAAGCGGACGCGGAGTCGGGAAATGGCGGCTTGCCGGTGTGCTGAGAATAAGAAGCCAGATGCCCTCGGGGGGAGCCCCCTTGGCGGCCTGATGGAAATTGTGCTGCTTGTCAAGCACAAACAGGTGAATGGATAGAAAGACATGATCGGGGGTTGCTCGTCGACCTCTAAATGCAGGAAAAGCGGCGCTCCCGGCTGCCGAAAACAAACCTTTGGCGAGGTGACGCAACGCAACGGCGGCATGGAGTCAAAGGCAATTGCACACTTCTTTTGCAAAAGCCGGGCAAAGTGGCTTTCCCTTTGCGCCTCTTACCAGGCAGTCACTCAATCTGACATCCTGCTGTGCCGCAGGTCAAAAGGGGTGTTCACACGTGCAAATTTGTAGCGCCGCAAAACAGCTTACACCGGATCAAATTTGATCCACCTCAGGGAGGTGGTTTAAAAAATTTGGTCCACAGCAAATGCTCGTTTGCGGGGCAGCACCGGTGTAAATTTGCACGTGTGAATGCTACAATTTGCTCTGCAGCAAATGCTCGTTTGCGGGGGGGTTAAGCCTCGCTGCGCATGAGAAGAGTTGATTACGTACGGCGAGAATACGTTGCTTTCGTGCTCTGTCGGACTTCCGTCAGGTGTTTGTTTAATAACGACACAAGACATGGCTGCTAACAGTAGCAAAGCGCCTCTTGGGTTATACCATCTCAACTACAACGGGGGCATAGTCCTCAAACGTCATCTTTCCTATTGTCGCAGACTGGACTGTCTTGGAGTTGTTTGTGTAGTTTGTTCCTTTGTTGTGTGTTCACAACCACCCCCCCTTGCCCCATAGAATTTATTTTGTGATTTCCTCTCTTGATTTTTCTGTTTGGCGCATTACATGTTTGCTTTTCTGAGTGTCATTGAACTCATCGTTGATTTACGTTTTCGGGGGCGGTCACTCTCGAGCAGAAGGCACGGAGACCGAGAAGTAGAAGGACGTACGCCTGTACAGTAGTTGCTTGAGTTGTGCATACGTTTTCAAAAGAACCAACACCACAGCTCATTTGTTTTCTGTCGTTTTGCTCCGCTGCAGAAACTGCCCGTGTGAACGCAAGTGGAGCTGCGCCGACGCTGCGCCGGTGCTGCCACGCTCAGCGGCTTTGTACGTGTGAACGCTCCACAAAATTTGTTCCGGTGTAAAATATAGCGCAACAAAATTCACCGGTGCAGCGCCGGAGCAAATGTGTGCCGTGTGAACACCCCTAAAATCACTCGCGGGAGAGAAAAAAACCCATCTTACGTCACTCCTGTTGCAACCACACAAAACGGGGTTCCATCCCCAATTTTGAACAATTAAAGCCAAAGTTATTCTGCGCCCAAATTCGTATTTTTCAGATGATTTTTTTTCTGACCTTTCCAATCAAAGGGGATCCTGGAAAAGGCTATTCCCATTTCCCGCTTAGTATTTGTTTTGTTTTCCTTCCCGAATGACATCTGCAGCGAGAAAGGTCCGCTCAAGGCAAAGAATGGTGAGGAATGTTTGGCAGCGACACCGCGGCCGCAACTCACCAAAATGGTCGCAGATGCTGTCATTACGCAGCAGCGTGGGATGCTCGAAGGTGTCGCGGCAGTACAGGATGCGCGTGCCGGCGCCCAGCGCCGCGATGCCGCCCAGCGCCAGCACCGTGTGGTTGAGCAGCAGCGAGCCGGGCTGCTCCCGCAGCCGCACCAGCACCGAGCGGTAGCGGCAGTACTGCGGGTAGCTGAGTACCAGCACCTTCCTGCCGTCCTCTTCCTGACCTGGACAAACGCACAACATTCAAAGCGGGAATATTAGCGTCACCCTTTCCAAGAAATACCGTATTTTCACGACCATTCGGCGCACCGTGTTGTAGGGCGCAGTCTCAGTAACGGGTGCTATTTCTGTATTTTACACATACACAAAACGCACTGTATTATTGGGCGTAGCCAGGCGTGGTAAAACATACGTCAGTTTAAACATACGGCATGCATGCACGCACGCTAAAAACACGTTAGCTTGAAGCATAGCGTAGCATGCTAAGAAATGTTAAAAACACATTTTTAACAAGGCAACGGAAGCAAAACTGAGATCGGTTGTACTTTATTTAGCCATCTTACAATGTACTCACGTTTTTCAATCAACCATCACCCAGAAATCCATCAAAGACCTCAGGCGTAGAAAAAAAAGTAGTGTGTTTCCGGTAACCCGACCTACCGAGAATTTCTACCTCGAAAAAAAAATTAATGGTCGGCATTTTTTTTCAAACCTTCTACATTTTTGTGTAATAATAATAATAATAATAGTACATTTCATTTATACACACCTTTCAAAACACTCAAGGATGCTTTACAATCAAAACAAGAACAATAAAACCACAGACAAAATTATAAATAATAAAAGGAAGATGAATTTAGAGCGTCTACATTGGTGCAAACTCTCGCGATATTCACGTTGCGTCGTTTGCCCTGTCGTCTGTCAACAACATTGAATTATGGCGGCGGCCACGATCTCCGACAACAGTTTAAACCGCGTTTTGTGTGTTGCAGTCGCATGCTCGCACCATAATGTTAAGAAAATAGCATCCACTGCTGTATTGAAAAGATTCAACGAGGCGACGGCGGCGGCGATGTTCCAAGTCGGCGCGAGAGAGGCAGGGGCGGGCGTGACGGTGGGACGGGCGGGGTGGTGGTACGGCGCGCCGGTCGTTGGCGGTCGTCTACTCTACCCCGCCACGAACACCCAGCGCCCAGCGCCCGACCCGAGGCCGGCGCCGGCGACCCGCCTCGAGCCCGGAGCGAGCGAAACCCAAATAGGCGGCGCCGCGCCGCCACGGAGCGGCGGGACAACGGCGGCGGAGGCGGCGCGGGGAGGGGACGGTGTCGGGCGCGGGTCGGTCGGTGCGCCGCGCCACCTCCGCGTCCCGCCCGTCCCCATCACTGCCCCGGTCAGGCGCCCGTCGGCGTTCCCCGCCGCCCACCCCGCCGACCAGCGGCGTCCGCGCGCTCGTCGACGTCGACCCCGTCCGCCTTAGTCTTACGGCACCTAGTCCAGGCCGGGCCACGACCACCACGGGCCGTCTAGGACGCGGGACGCAGAGGTAACGAGATGGCTCTAACACCCAGCCACTGGGTACCCAACTCTCTCGCCGGCGAGCGGGGGTTTCAATCAGTGGCGATTGCTCTCGGACTGCAAGGGAAGCTCGGCTTCCCCTAAAATGTCAAAGAATAAGTGATGAAATATATGAATGTAAATTTCATTGTGTGTACATGTCATTGACTAAATATGCGCTACAACGTGCTCAACTTTTGCTCCAAATCAGTTTCTTCTTACTGGTTACGACGCGACTCCCTTCTCATTCATTCCGCAGCTTCGCTGTGCTTTAAACGGTGGACGCAGAGCATCTAGTGAGTTCAGGGTAGGTTGTCCCAACGCGTTGTAACAGAGACGAGTCATTGGATACAAACTGGTTTTTGTCCTGCCCACGTACGCTCGTCGTCTCTGGGACTGGATGGCAGTGGGAGGGTACCGGACGCCAGGATTTTCTGCATCAGATTGGATGATCTGTCTGAGCCTGTGTGCCAGTTCGATTGACATTGAAATGAGCCAATCACCGAGCTTTTAGTGTAAGCATCCGTCGCGAGCAATTTTTCAACTCGCATTCTGTTCCGAGTTGAGCTGGAGACTTCTCCTAATCATAGTAGTGACACTCTTTGTTGTAAACAAACAACTAGCGACAAATTAATCTTTTATTTCTGGTGGGTTTTATTGTAGTTCCTATTGTTGTAGGACACTAATTAAGTACCGGGAAAAGACGCCTAGTTGGTATGACAGATCATTTTCTTGAAAAGGAACGGAGCTAGAGTAGAATTCGCGTATAAATAAACGGACACATTTTATGATGTCGACCAAAATTGAGCTCCCCCTCTTTGACAGACGAGCATCCGGCACTGGTTTCAATGTCTCCTTGTTTTATGTTTTATGGTTATTTTGTTTACGTTTTTGATGGGGGAGGGAGGGAGAAAAAAAGATTTAAAAAAAAAAACGTACCGACCTACCGACCCTATGCTGAAATTTCATGTTAACGGAAACACACTACTTATTTTTCTACGCCTCATCTTCTGTATCCGAATTGAACAATTGTGCAAGTACCGGTAGTCCATAAAAAACGCTGCTCTCGTTGTCAGAGTCACTCTCGTTGCCGTGTGGCTCCACAGAAATGATGCGCGGCGACTTACACGCCCACCCTTCACTGATTGGCGGCTGCTTTCCCGCACTGTTGGTCTCACTCGCAGCCACTTACACACCCACCCTTCACTGATTGGCGGGCTGCTTTCCGCATGCGTGGCCTCACTTACGCCCTCGCGCGCCACTTACACGCCCACCCTTCACTGATTGGCTGGCTGCTTTCCCGCATGCCTGTTCATGCTCACTTCCGCCTTTTCTCTATATAAACAGCGTGTCGGCTCTCAGTCAGGATTTGGAACTCGGCTCATACACTAGACGCTCCGCATTATAAGGCGTCCTGTCCATTTTGGAGAAAATTTAAGACTTTTAATGGCGCCTTATGGTCGTGAAAATAGTAGTGCCAGTCGTTGCCAAAGTCTGCGACTTCCAGAATTTGCGGCTGTGCGGATTCTTGGCTTGTTCTGCTTGAGCGCAGGCCGATTATCGGTTTCAAGGAAACCACCTTGGTCCACGAGAACCGTCTCCCCGACGTGCCGACGCGACGGCCATGTTGGTGGGGGCGACGGACCCAGGAAAGGTCACGGAAAGCGTGCCCGTAAGCTGAGTGTCTGTTAGTTCTCGGCTCTCAAAACACATTTTGGGTCCAGGATACAGTCAGGTTGTTTTTTTTAGCCTTTTGTAATGACATCCAGTCGTAATGGAGGTGAAAAAAGTTAGCGCGCTAACCTCGTAGCAATGAGATCGACCAGCCGGACGTCACTAAAACCACCTGAGCAGCCGCCAGGGTAAGCCAGTAAACAAGTGTCACAGCTTTTTTTTTTTTTTTTTTAAATATTCATTTATAATAACTGAAAGTGAGAAAAACAGTCCAAAATCATCCTTTTGTACTGTCTAATATAATATGCAACATACAATGTGCATGCAATGTTTGCTATATCGTGCGGCACGAGTGTAAAGTGTGATGTCATTCTTGGTCCTTGAGGTAGTTTGACAAAAGCCAGAAAGACATCTGCAAAGTGTTGAAAATTATCGAGGGGTGAATTGGGAGGGAGGGGGTACACCAACAAATCCCCCCCGTCTTAATGATTTATACATGTCCATTCAAATGCACAGAAAAAGCAATCCAGTACCAAGAAAACGAGTCCTTTTCAAATGCGTCATTGACATTTGGGCCAAATTTACACGACGTGATTCAAGTTCTTAAATTCTGATTTACTACAATGAGGCCTGGGGGGCCAATTTGAGTCGGACATACAGTACGTGGTAGCTGAAGGCAAGAGCACAATGAAGAAGAGTGCTGATTGACAGGGTTCAGTCACGAGGGTGCCGCCATTTTGGATGAGTTCAAGAGTGCCCAACATCTATTCAAAATGACCAGAGTCAACACACTCTGACCAACACAGTACAGTATATGTACACACACACTCTCACACACACACACACACACACACACACAATGAATTAGATGCTCAGCTGTATGCGCATCGCCCCGCAAATGCGCATATCATTCTGACTCCTGCATAACAGTCACTACATTCATTCACTCATTCATTCATCTTCCGAAGCGCTTGATCCTCAGTAGGGTCGCGGGGGGTGCTGGAGCCTATCCCAGCTGTCTCTGGGCAGTAGGCGGGGGACACCCTGAATCCCCCTCGAATGTCACGGCTTTGCTTGTGTCTCTCTCTCGCACTCTGGCCCGCATTGCACTTGATTCCATTCAATTTGCAGCGAGCGCGGGGCTTTAATGAGCATATAAAGGCATTTGCCGAGGCCCGCGCATTCGTGCGCGCTTTGGAAATGTCCCCCTCTTTGTCCCTCCGACGCGACATTTCCCAATTAAAGGCCGTGCCATGGGTTTGTCTCTGCGTTCCAATTGGGCACGGCCGCGCGGGGAGCGTTTGGCCAACGCGGCCTCATAAACGGCGGCGCTGTTGGGGTCCTACTCGAGCGCCAAACGTTGTCCCACGACTGTATCGTGGGATGTTCTCCAGCTTTGACGCCTCGCAACGGAAAACTGACTTTTTCATCGCGCCGATGCCAAACGTTGGCCCGCCCGGTGCCCGTCCATCGACTTTGGAAAAAAAACAGCCGCAAATATCTTGCATGGGGCGACGTGAGCCGCTCCACTCTTCTTTCACCGTCTAACCGTCCTCGTGGAATTTGCCCACCGGACTAGGCTGTCTGAAGCGCTGTCTTGTTCAAGCCGCAAGGTAAGCAGAGCTGCAGTGAGATGAGCGAGAGGTGTGCCCGCCATGAAAAACAGAGAGCGCTCTCCGGGTGGCAAATAAGACTCTTGTGAAGCTCACGTCACAATTTATGACAGTTCAGATTTTTGCGGTAAGCTCCTTTTTTCTTTTTTTTTTTTTTTTTACTACCGTATTTTCACGACTATAAGGCGCCATTAAAAGTCTTACATTTTCTCCAAAATGGACAGGACGCCTTATGATGCGGAGCGTCTAGTGTATGAGCCGAGTTCCAAATCCTGACTGAGAGCCGACACGCTGTTTATATAGAGAAAAGGCGGAAGTGAGTGAGGACAGGCATGCGGCTGTGTTTTAGCATGTCTTAGCATGCTACGCTATGCTTCAAGCTAACGTGTTTTAGCATGTCTTAGCATGCTACGCTATGCTTCAAGCTAACGTGTTTTTAGCATGTCTTAGCATGCTACGCTATGCTTCAAGCTAACGTGTTTTTAGCATGTCTTAGCATGCTACGCTATGCTTCAAGCTAACGTGTTTTTAGCATGTCTTAGCATGCTACGCTATGCTTCAAGCTAACGTGTTTTTAGCATGTCTTAGCATGCTATGCTATGCGTCAAGCTAACACGTGTTTAGCGTGCGTGCATGCATGCCGTATGTTTAAGCTGGCGTATGTTTTACCACGCCTGGCTGCGGCCAATAATACAGTGCGTTTTGTGTATGTGTCAAATACAGAAATAGCACCCGTTACTGAGACTGCGCCCTACAACACGGTGCGCCGAATGGTCGTGAAAATACGGTACATTTATTTTTGGGGGTTTTTTGCTGTCGTGTTTTATCTCAAGCATTGGAAATGGCTTGCTCTCACAAACTATGCTTTTTTTTTTTTCTTCATGAGAAGCGATGACCTTGTAGGAAGGCAGATTCGTCCCGGCGCCAGCCCTGAAACGTTTCGCCCCAAATGATCCATCCGCCCGGCCCGTGGGCACAATGTCGGGGACCCGGCGGCTTCCCCCCCACATTTTCCAGGCTCAGAATCATTCCCAACAATGGAAAAGGCAAAAACGTTGCATGAATACCTTGATGCGCTTTGTGTCGCTTTCCTGCGGCAAGTTTGGCCAATAAAAATTCCCTTTGGCGAGGTTAGGAATCATTCGGAGACTTCAGCGTCCGCGCAGAGGATCCCCGCGCCATTCAAGTCACGTCCCGAGAGAAATTGCGCCTTCGACTTCGGGCTCTTTGTGCGACGCACACGCACGTCCGTATTGTTATTTATTGATGGATGCCGCTTTGTTTACAGCGGCGCGGCGCTCTCAATTAGCGGAACGTTCTGGTACATTTTGTCTCCGATGGCAGATTGGACCAGCGTTGACTCATGCAAATTTCATGAATCGATGTCATTGTTTATGTAACGACGCCTTTGCAGGAGCAGTTGCCGTTAACGGCCCCCGGGCCTCCCTCTTTCCACTTGCATGTGCTGTCGCTGACAGATGCCGTGCCCCCCCCACCCCCCCGCTCCCTTTGGTCGCCTTTCAAGAACAGCAAAGCCAGAAGCCAGAAATCATGTCGCGTACGTGTGAGCGCGAGGATGACGAGCATTGAGTCACGCGGGTGTTAGGCTCGATGCAAAGCGCGAGCGTTCACCGATTGGACCGATCGGACCGATGTGCTGAGACGGGCTGCGGCGACGACCGCGGCGGAATGGCAAACGAAAAATATTATTTTCTTGCTTTTTGGGAAAAACATGTTGGCGCGGGAACGCCCCGGGAATTCCGTTGAAAATGCTACAAAGAGATATTTTTCAAACCTAAAAAAATTCGCATTTGAATTGCATGCACACTCGCGCGATCAGATTCCAGCTTCCCATTCAACTGCTTTCACATCAAGTTTCCTTCAGAACTGAAAAGTTTGCCAACGGCGCATGTTTCTTCTATCCCGTAATATAAATATTCAATCTCCAATTGAAAGACTGGACCTTTTTTTTTTTGAATCATCACAAAATATGCACACGATAAAACGTTGAAAATATTCAAAACAAATCAGGTAGACGTGATGATTCACTCCTAAAATTGATGAATGCCTGCAAGTCAAAATATTATCTTTTCATTTTGAATATCTCAAATACATGCAATGCTAATAAAATAATGCGCTACTCTTTTTTTTTTAAATAAGGTATTCAACTAAATGTTTTTTTTTTTCAATTAGGCGGCACGGTGAACAACTGGTTAGCATGTCCGCCTCGCGGTGCAGAGGTCGTGGGTTCGAATCCGGACCCACACGGATGTAGATTAGCCATCTGCAAAATTTCTGTTGGGATGCCTTGAGCCTCGTTGCCGCCGTTATGCCGCGATGAATAAATCAAGAAGAAGGGAGTCTCTTGCTTTCACCGCCGTATTGCTCGTGTTTGTTTTTGGCGACTGTTGTTTTTCCATCGATGGCCACGGTTTCGTGAATTTGTGCATTTCTGTCCCGACAACACACTGACATCTGTGGCTAATGACTTTCAGGAGCTTTGGATGATGAGGAATAATTGGATGGCGCGCGCTGTGTGCTTGGAAGAGGCGCAGAAACGTTCTTTCCACGCGTGCATCTATCGAGCAATTTCTACACGCTATTACAGGCTCATTGAGTTTTTTTTTTTTTTATGAACACGCTGCCGTGCGCAGCTGCCGATTACAGAAGCAAACGCGGCTCACGTGGTTAATGACTAGCGCGCTGCTGTTCCGGTATTTGGTGATCAAGTGAGAGAACAAACATGCTCATGTTGAGCATTTGATCAAAAGGAAAATCGCGTTAGCGTCAAACAGCATTTCGTCAGGCTCGATTGTCAGAGCGGCATGAGGAACAACAGCTCGTCTCGGCTACCCGAGCAAGTTGACCGACACCCCGCGAGGGGCTTACTGCCAAATTTACACCCGCTTAACTCATTCACTCCCAAAGACGTTTTTAAACGTCTTTTTCAGACTTGGTCTAGAATTGGCTGGTACTGAATGAGTTAATCAGGCACCATACGAGACGTTTCTTGAGCAAAGCTCCAGCTAAAACAAGCCGATGGAGGTCTGCGGAAACTCAACAGAGCAGACGACAAAAAGCTCCCAAAAACCCCAGTTGACGGTCACCATCATCATCATCATCTTGTTAAATGGACAAATTACATTGGTACCTTCTATAGGCCTATGTGGCAAAACGGAAGCTTTTTCCTTCAGTGAATCGCTCAAGACGTCATCCGACTAACAAATAATCGGGCGAGAAAAAGGCGGCGGAGCAACTTGAGGGGACCTGTACAGCGGCGGCAAAGCTGAGGCAGCAGCAGCCGCTGGCGTCCCCTCCAACGCACACAAATGCACACTTTGTGCGGATTAAGCTAAAAAAATAAACAAACAACAACAAAAAAGTAACCAAACAAAAAAAAAAACCCAAAACGTGTTGATGCCTTAAGATGCCACAAACGCACCTTGACGGAGTTAGGCTCCGCTGGCCTCGTAAACTCGTTCCCGTCTCATTGCCGGCCGTCTGCTCAAAAGTGAGACGGGACCCTTCAGCTTTCGTAAATTCTTTGCAGGGGGTGTAACATGGAAGATTGACCTCGCAAATGAATGGCGTCTCTCAAATGTGCGCAAAACTACAGCCAATGCCCACCACGTTTTTTGGGGGGATATCGGGCTGTCGTTTTCCAGCATTCCGGCAGGCGTTCGAGGACACAAACGCACAGGCGAGCGAGCAAAGCGGCAGGCGGCCGCGTTCACAAAAAAAGAAAATAAAGTGAGCGGTCAAAAGGCGGCGCGGTGGAGGGAGAGCGCACGCACGGCCGTTCTCCTACCTGGCAACGGCCTCCGTTTCCATTCCACACCCGGCGTGCGCGTGCATGATCTCGCCGCTCACATCACACGGCTTTTCGTTTGTCCAACTCGCTTTTCTGAACAAAACACGTTTAACTCATTCACTCCCAAAGACATTTTTAAACGTCTTTTCAGACTTGGTCCAGAATTGGCTGGGACTGAATGAGTGAATAGCGATCCAATGAAAACATGACATCATAGCGTGCATTACACGCCGCAAGCATTCTCAACTCCCTTGAAAAATGTCCGCTTTCCGGAGGTGTGCGTGGAAAGAAAGACGCGGCCTGCCGCGCGTGGTCGGAGCATCGAGGCGTTTATCTAAGGACGCACAACGACATGGCTCCTTCATAACCGCAGCGTGGACAGTACGCTACGTCAACATGCTAACTGTGCAGCTAATTGACCCGGAGGAGTGAAATCCCCCATTTTTGTGGCTGCGGCACCCGCAGAAGGGCGGACGCGGGGGTGCGGGTGGTTGCTTAGATTGAACGTGATGCGCCACTTGACGTGTCCAAATGCACTCGTCCCGATGGGAATGGCGTGCGTCCGACAAGAGCCCTCCAGCCATGCATGCGGGCTCCCGTTCGTCATTAGGGCAAAGCGCAAAAGTGCTCTCGTTTGTTTTGGCACAGGAAGGAGGAGGAGGAGGAGTACAAAAAAAAATAAGGAAACAGTTGTAGATTTTTTTTGGGGGGGGAACCGCAGTTTATAAGGCAAAGGAGCAGCAATTCAGCTCGACTTGGTTGGCCGGGTAAAACGCAGGCATGAAACGCGACATGTCGGCCAGGGAGAGAAGAAGAGAAGCACTTTTCCTCCAGTTGATTTATGCGATTCGATTACATGAAACATCCCCCCCCCGAGCGGGCCAGGCTCCCTCGCAAGCGGCGCTGGCGGCGGTTCTAATGTGTCTGGCGCTGGGCCAGCCCAATGCCGCCTCGCCTTATTGATTGCCAGATTGAAAAGTTTGCATTTAATAGGCCCTGTAATACATGGAGGAGTTATTCAGCAGGGCTTTGCCTGTCAGGAGCAGAAAAGAAAAAAACACAACAACACTCCAGTGGTCGTTTTCTGGGGTTTTTTTTGACAGAGCAAAAGAAAAAGGGCCCCGAAATGAAAACACAGCTGCGTCAGCGTAACACGAGTTGCTTTTGACAAGCTCGGGAGGGACGAAAACGTGCGTTTGGAGTCACTTTGCGTGTCGTCATTGCGTGGACCTTTTGTGTTCTTGTTTTGTTTTTGTTCCCCCCCCACCCCCGGCAGGACGACTGCTGAGTTTGGATCCTCTTCTAGCACGGTCCTTTCACTGCCAAAAGCCCCCTCGCGTGGTCCCTGGAATAAGTGCGAACTCGCACGAGGAGCAAAGCCAATGACGGATCTCGAGCGTCCGACTGACCACATCCGACGCGACATACGCGACTGACAAAAAACACTGAATTGCCGCTCCAATTTTCCGATGAACCTATAACGCGGTGTAAGAAACTGGACTTTTCCTCCACCTTGCATTTTCTTTTTTCTTCATGTCCCAGTCCTTTTGTCAGCACTTCTCCAACAACAAAAAAAGTCACTGCGCATTGCTCACAGGCACATTTTCAATTTTGGGTTGGTTTTTTTTTTGCTTTAAAAATTTTTTAATAAATCCTCCAAAATCAATCCCCAGCGTTCATCACATTTTAGAGACGAAACTTTGAACCCAATATGCTATTCAACGGCTTGGGACGAAAAACATGGGAATGGCCACGGGCGGGAAAAAAACAACAACAAATCTTCCCGGATGTCCGATTTCGGGTCAAAGCGGGTTCCCCAGATGGCAAGACATGAAAGCCAAAGCAAGACATTTTTCGCCACATCGCCATTTGACAAAGGCTGTCACAACGCGGTCAACAGCGGCGCAGATCCTTGTGCCGTACTTTGGTTTTGTGACACCATGTGGAGGGCCTGACTGATTTTTGGAGACCGTTGCAGATTCTGATATTTGGCAGGATCAAATTACAATAAACGATGAATTAATTCAATCGGATGCAAATGCATAACAATAGACATTTTGGGGTCACATCGTGGGCCGCTGAAAACTGGATGGCGTGCCACAAGTGGCCCCGGGGGTCGTCGTTTGGACACCTCTGCGGCGAGCGAGCGGCCAGCCTCTCTCCTCCTCTTTCCGTGCGGGTGACGACGGCCGCTTTCATTTGTCTCGCGCCAACTCAATTGAGCGGCTGTGATGGGACATCGCGGAAGCTTGTCGGCACGGCGAGGAGACCCCCCCTCCCCCGCCTTGGCTCAGCTGGGCAAATTATCCCCCCCGGCCCCACCAAACACGGTGGGCGAATGACATGTTTGCCTTCAAAACGCTTGTTTGACAGGACGCTAAGTTCCCCCTGAGGACAGTTGGGGGTTCGGTCAGGCAAGGAACGACACGCCATTCGACATCAAAGTTGCCGTGTGTGTGTTTCCTCAAAGAGGTGCCCCCCCGCGCACCATCGGCTCAGTCCTTTTTCGGCGGGCGCGCGCCAGAGGAAACATGCTTTGATGAGATGCTTGAGGAAGACGGGGAGAAAAAAAAATGGAGAACAGGAGGAGGAGGAAGACTCGAGGCCATGAGACTGGCTTGGTTCCCGCTCGGAACTGGAAGGACAAAGCCAGAGGGCGGGGAATTTGCTCCGCTAGGGGTGGGAAAATGCCCCATATTTTCCTCCAGAAGACCATCGAGCACGTCACCGATGGAAAGCCGGCGACTCCTGGGAAGCCGGCAGCACGTGAGCGTGACGTCGGCATCCCATCGGACGCCTCTGAGAGCATCGCAGAAGCAACTTCTCGGCACGGGAAGGCGGCACAGATATTTGGGGGACGTTCATCTCCAAGTGATGTGAGGGTTGGTTGCTTTTTGTTTTGGTTTTTCAACGATGATTCAAACTGGGAATTTTTATCAATCGAGTTCAAGATGAAAAAAGTGAAACGAGTCGTGGTTTTCACGTTTGTTTTGGCAACATGATGATTGTGCGGGCAAGCCCTCAGAGTAATTTGGAGAAATAACAAATGACATCGGCATGTACTTGATGTTGTGCCTTTTATTTTCGTGCGGTGTTTTCGTCCCAAAAGCGTGAAAAATGTTTGTATGAATGACTTGTTCCCATTTCATGGTTTAATTGTCATCGTTTGAAAAATGGTCACCTAACCGCACTTTTTTTTGGTTCTCTTTGTCGTTCTGAAGGTGGACATTCGGCCGCTATTAAATGAAGAGCCGGATCTATTCTGTGAGATCGAGGGCTGTTGCCCACCCCACAAAAAAATGCGATCCAAAAACTCTTTGCCTTAACGCCTTTCACTGAAAGCTGATGAACTCAAGCGCCCAATAAATCCTCCGCGGCTCATCTCTCACATTTCAACGACGACGTCTTCCATTGTGCGCATTTCTCGCCCCCCCCCGCGATGAGCACGTCGAGTGCGACTCCTCGCCCCCAAAGCAGACGAACTCAGCAAACTCCGAAAAGACGCAGCATTATTCACAGTTCGATCTGCGCCCGCGTTAGCCGGCAAAATCGGCGTGGAATGCGAAATGTTGCGCAGAACAAAAGCTGCGGTCACCCGTTGAAATATTCACGAGGCCTTATATATATATTAGAGCTGTCAGTTTAGCGCGTTTATATCGGCATTAATTTAAATGAATTTTATCGGGATCAAAATTTTTCTCGCGAGATTAACGCGGAGACGTCACAGCGGATGTTACGTTGCTCTATAAATAAACCAGAAACAAAACATCAAGCGCGCTGCGCGGGTCCACGCACGTTTGTTTTGCCAGCCACGGCAGCGCGAGACACCGAAAACGGATACTTAAATAGCTCATGAATGGAAAGTTTACTTTTAAAAAGTTGCCAGATTGTTCCACTGACAAGACCAAAGTTACCTGTATGTTTTGCAGTCGTAAACCGAGCTATCATCATAGCACGTCGAGTCTGAAATACCAATCAAATACCAATTAATGGCCAAGCGCACAGCTGAGGTTCTACTCCGCCCCCTTGTCTCAGACAGACAGCTATGGATCATTTCAAAACGAAGAAAATGGATGACACGACGAAGAACAAATTTGCTGAACGACTCCTGTTGGATTGACCTGGCGCTTTAAGAGGGGCGGGGCTGCCACTGACAGGTGACGTTCGCGCGATGTATAAACAGCGTTTTGTTTCGTGAGTGAATACACTCGCTTCGTCGTCGGCATGGCTCAATGTTAAGCTACGCGAGTGCTTCTTATCAAGTCAGATGTGTAAAGTTAGCTTTTAGATTCGGTCATGATCGGTTGCTTTGTTTGCCGCATCGCTATGCAATCACAGTCAGTTACCGTTTGCAATCGGCAATTTAAACAGCGTGGGCTAAAATGTTGCTAGAACAGGGCTGTCTTTATTTAGCTCATTTTTGCATAGTTGTCATGTTTGTCCGTCTGCAATCTGACGTTTAAACGAAGTAAATTGCGTTGCAGCTGGGGTAAATAATGCCAGCGCTCCACTTCCGGGTTGGACCTTTGGGACTTGTAGTTCTTTTGTTCGATTCGACTTGATATGTTTGTGTTGTATGGTTTCTTACGTTTAAAACAATGAATAATGATGACGATATTGATACATAGTGAAATCAGGGTTGATTAAATTATTTATTAAACGTATTGTTAAATAAAGGTATTAAATAAAGGTATTAAATAATGTCAATTAGGAACTGAAAACTGCCATCACAGCAAAAATAAGAGCCATCCCGAAAAAGGAGTGAGGAGTGACAAAGTTGTCAATCACTTTTACACACTCCTCTTTCGGGATGGCTCTTATTTTTGCTGTGATGGCAGTTTTCAGTTCCTCAATTGTTTGTGGATTTCCCTGGTATACATTGTCTTTGAGGAAACCCCACAGATAAAAATCTGGAGTGTGTAAAAGTGATTGACAACTTTGTCAGATGCGTACAGGTTTGCTTGCAATGGAATGGTGGACATTTGGAACACATCTTGGGAAAGCCATAAATTGACTAAAAATTGACAGAAATAGCTGAAACTCTGGTGAATGGTCTTCCATAAACTGAATAATGTGTGGTTGTAATTTGAAATAAATAGCTTTTTAATCAAAGTCACAATTGAAATTTTCATGGGTACGCATCTTTTTGGGTCACCCTGTATATGGAAGGAGGCTCATTTTAAGAGAGTTGAAAAGATTTGCCTGCGGAGCCCAAAAAAAACAAAAAAGGGCCTCACAAACAAAATCTAACAGCGTTGGAAAGAAAAACAAATGTCATGAATGCGTCGTGGATTTACGCAGGCAGAAGATAAGTGGAGCGCGGAGGCGGCTTTCTGGCTCCGTGTCTATTTGAGGAGGTTTGCTTGGCAGAGGTGGCGTCAAGAGCATCTCTTTTTTCTCTTCTCTCCATCCGAGCGCTACGCCAGACCCGACTAATGGAGAGACGAGAGATGCACAACTGCTGGTTGAGGCCTGGCCTCGCTTAATGGAGAGACGGACGGACGGAGGGACGGACGGAGCTTTTCCTTTCCTGGGAGGCCACCCGTGCTCATTGTTTAAGCGCCCCCCGTCCCCTCCCCCCTTCCCTCCTCCTCTTCCGTGGAAAAAAAAGCACATGATGGGACATTCCAGAAATAAAATGAATTATTAACCGACATCGCAGTGCACCGACGCTGAATTTGATTAGGATGCGAGGAAACATTTCTTTCGCTCCATCGTCCCTGCGCGCCCCCGCCCCTCCCACCCACCCTTTTTCCTCGATTCAAATTCAAAGCATGCTCGTACATCTAATAGATTTTTCCACACCGGCACACAATTTACTGCTTACGGATTTAGAATTCGCTGGCTTCCGGCCAGCAGTCAGAAGGGAATTAATGATATGAGAGTGGGAGAGGGGGAGGGGGGGTGGCGGCGTGGGGGGGGGGGCTATTCGTAATGAAGATTATAATGAAGATGCTGCCATGCGATAATGGCAGCAATATCAAAGACGACAAGGTGCGTGATCAAGAAAGATTTGGGGGTATCAGCAGTCACATCCATGTACACTGCTGGAAAAGGTCAAGCTCAGATCTGAATTCAAGCAAAATAAAATAAGATAAGATAAGATAACCGTTGTTCGTTTGCCATTTCTTTATCATTCCCAGCGGGAAAGCGTCCATCGCCGATTCGGTCCTTTGAAGACGCAACCCCCCCCAAAAAAAACGCACATATTAAAAAAAAAAAACTGCAAAACTGCAAAAGTAAAAAACTCCCAAAATCTTGAGACACGTGCTTATTATATAATAATAATAATAATAATAATAATAATACATTTTATTTATAAGCGCCTTTCAAGACACCCAAGGACTTTACAATAACAAAAACAATAAAACACAATACGGGTTGAGCAGCGGCAGCCAAACGCGCCAGCGTTCACTCAACCCGGAAGTCAGAAGGTTAAAGATAATTTTATAATAATAATTGGAATATAATAATGATTTTATAATATTATATTATAACCTTATTCTGAGGTTTCAATCGTGCAAAATTTGGTCCATTTGAGATCAGGCCATTTGGTCGGTTTCAAATTGTTCATCACCTCAAAAAAATACTAAATAATAATAACAAAAGGACTTCCTGTCTTTGAGCATGCAACGCTAATCACTCAACAAACATGGCGGGGGTTTCTTGAGGGGCAAATTCTGCTCAACACCAGCTCGGCTACAGCAATTGGATGGAAAAAGGATTTGGTCACCGGCCGAGCAAAGTGCAATCACTCTTCTTACAAGCACTTCAACACCTGGGGCGGGGGGCGTTTGGAATTGAAAAAAAAAACCAATAGCAAGAGGCATTGTTTGATGACATGCGCTCAAAGCAACGAGCTTATGAAGCGCGCCCGTAACCTTGGCCGACGCAGTTTGCTGATCACTTTCAAAGGCAGTTTCTTTTTTCGGAGCCGCGTGTGCATTTCGCGGCAACGCCCACAGCGAATCAAAGGCGCTCATGATGACAAAGCTGAATTAAAAAAAAAAAAAGAAATCAACAAACAAATAAACAGAGCGAGCGAGCAAGATGGAGTCACAGTGCGTGCTGGAAAGAATGCAGCAATGTGCTATGATGTCATGCCCGCAGCAGATGGGGGAGACGCCCGCAGCAAGAAAAATGCTAATACCAATCTGCAAATGGTGGCTCGGGGTTTTTTTCCCCACCACTCTCTCTCTCTCTCTTTTTCACATCATCAATGGCGTTGAAAAGACATTGTTTCATCTTCACAAAAATCTCTTTTTTTCTTGTCACAGTCATTTTGGCATTCGAATTGACTCCATTTGAAATGAAGCGAAAAAAACTAAATCTTTCACGCGTACCATCACCATCATCAGATGATGATGATGATGATTTCTACGCACGTGCGGCCGCTCCTGCATCCGGGCCATCTTTTCATCCCGCATCGAACGCGAAGGTCAGGCATTTTTAAGCGGTATTAGCTCGGCGCACGTCCTTGCGCGCGATTCACCCGAAATGACCCCGCGAGTCGCCGTGCACAACGGCGGCGCGGCGCTCCGTTAACGTCATGCGGCAAAAGGATCAATTGTGCGTGGCGGGCGGGCGCGCAACACCGATCCCTTTGGGCGCACGTATGCCGATGGAGCGCCGCCGTCCTTGAATAAGAAGAGCTCGCCGTCAGGACGTCAGGAGCTGGCGCGGGTTGAAATTCGAAAGCAACGCGACAAAGTGAAGAGCGCAGCCCATACGAGTCGATGGCAAACCGCTGAGCATTGAGGTTGTAAACGCGGGCCGCCGCTTCTCGTGGGATTCGGGCCGGCAGAGGAAGCAACGCCGACCCTGACCTCCACCCCACCCCCACTGCTATTTCATCCATCAAGCTGCCTGTCGACCGATCCTTTGTGTTTCCGCGGGTAAAACATGGAGTGGTGCAAAAAGTGAAGGGTAGAGCACGTTTGGAGTTGACTGTGCAGCGTGTGTCTTCACGCCCACATGTCGACACAATTTCCTGTTTGCTTGTGTTAGCCTGCCCGCGATGGTGCAACACTCAGGCGAAACCAGGCCCCCCGGGACATAGATGACCTCATATCTTCGAACCAAGATACCGACACAAAAAAATAAATAAAATGGCTTGCTGTGTGGGCCACAGCTATTTGGGGGTTTTTGGGTTCTTCTGCACTTGGCCCGACCCGCTGTCTCAGCAGGTACAACTTCCCTGACGTTCCGCCTCGTACGCTATACGAGCAGAAAGCAATTTCGGCAGCCGGCAATAAAAAGAAGAAAAAAAAAAGGGGGCTAAAAAAAAAAAAAAAGAGAGAGAGAGCGAATCAGGCCAGTTCTCTGGGGAGAGCTCAAGGGGCCGAACGTAAACTTGGCCGGTGAGCCGTCCCCGCTGGATTGGACTGTAAAAAGAAACCTTCCGACGACACCAAAAGCAGGTTGCGTGACTTGATGAAACGAAACGAAGGGCACCGTACATGACCGCAGCACGGCAGCATTTGGACGAGTGGACTTTTCAAACGTGTTGTTCAGGCAGCCCGAAGCAAACACGCTGCGCTGTTCGATCCACAAACGCGTGGTGCTTTTCTCCGAGTGCTCTCTTTTCATGCCCCGTCGATGTATCGTGACGCCGCCTGTTTAGACGCCTTTGCAAAACAGATTGGAAATCCAAAGCAGTTCTTTCACCTGGCGCAATGTCCACCTCCAAAAATCAATAACGCCGCACCATGACTTACAAATGACGAGCTGTCCCTTGGTCCCTTTTTTTTTTTTTTTTGCGAGCCCAAACCGAAGGCGACTCAAGTGTATTTGAAATACAGCGAGGTGATGAGAACATTTTTCTCATGGGGGTGGGGGGGAATAAACTGCGAAAGCCATGACTTTGCACATCGCGGCGACGTGGGTGATGCCGGCGCCGGTTTGAAATGGGAGACCCGGCTCGTGAACTCTGCGTGTTCAAAGCTGTAGCGTGGGAATCACGTCGACAATCAATTCTCCGCATCGCAGGTCGGAAAGGCCGCTCCCGCCAACGAATGGCGCCATTTCTGCTCCGAGCGAGAGAGGATATGGAGGAGGCCTTTTCGCAACGACACGTAACACTCGTGTTAGCTGAACCGTGCGGGTTTCTTTTTCTTGTACGCCATGTTGCAACACGACGGCGGAACAAGGCCGCTTAAGTCCCACTTGGCAGCTTGCCAGGAAAAGTGAGGCCACGCCGTCGGGGGCGAGAAAAGAAAACTCAGCCCCCCCCCAACGACAACGGCAGGCACCATCGCTGCCGGATCCGGTTGCGGCGGCGGGACGAGAACAAACTCGCTCCTGACGCGCAAAATAACAAACAGCCGATGCATCATTCAGGCGGTCACGCGGGGCCGCCGTCTACCGTCGGCTATGGCGCAAACGTCACCATGGCCAACGCGCGACTGCTCTGTGCGGCATCAATATTCCAGCGGAGGTCGGCGGCGGGCCCGATTGAATATTTCGATGCAAAAAGCCAGCTGTGGTGGCGGCGGTGTGGGGTTTTTTTTCTCCAATTTCACTCGTTTCCTCACAAACACAAATGTCGGAGCGTCCAAGAGATCTTCTGAACCGCTAGCTTGAGATTTTAAGCACTAAAGATGAGAAGAGGATCTTTCTTGGTCCTTTTTCAGCAATTTTCATCACCATGACGACTGAGGGCGTCAGGCGAGTACTTTGTCCTGCCGATTTGGGATGCTTCCTCATCGGAAACATTGCTCCCGGGACAACAGCGCAATGACTTATCGTATGTGCTTCAACAGCCGTTCGCCACTCTTCCAAACAATGCAGCAGCAGCAAGGTTGACGTACGCATTTGAAACCGCTTCAAACCATACGTGAGCATAAAATAGAAATGTTTTGACTTGCTGCCCCCCCGTCGTGTTTTCCAAGTGTTCCAAGGCCTCCGCTAACCCGGCCGGCAAAGGGGAGCTTAGTCAGCCCGGCCGCCCGACATGGTCCCAAAAGCAAACTCACGTTTTTCCTCCCGCCAACAGCCGCTCGCCGTGTCGCTTTTGCAAAATGACGATACGACTTTAGGTAACAACAAAGAGACCATCAGAGTCGGGAATTGCCACTGATATGCGAATAACCAGGAGCATAGTTAGCCTAGCTTAGCACAATGCTATCTAGAGTGCAATTGCGTAATTACAATCGCAGCATCTGTTTTGCCACTTGCAGAGCGTTGTTCTAGTTTAAAACATAAAACGAATGGGCAACAAAAACAAAGACACCCTTCTACGCTAAAAGCAGCTTTGAGTAGCGCATGTCACACACACGCGCTAATCATCTCATGAAGAATCACAATGCGCTACATGCTAATAGTATCCCAGTTTCCCGTCACTTCGCCCAGAGAACTCATTTGAGTGCAATTACACAAGAAGAGGCAAAGAATAACGCTTCTCCGTACTCGCTAGCATGATCGGCCAGTTTGCCACATAGCCTTCCTCAACGACAACCCCCCCCCCCCACTGGTGCACAGAGAGCAGTCATCGGACATGTGGCTCAAAGCAGGGAGACGCTCCCAAATAACGGAGGAAGGCGCGGTCAACCCGAGACAGCACTCACCGAGGTTGGCCCGCTCCCGCTGGACGTCCTTGAAGTTGAGCCCGCTGGTGAGCGTGCTCTCGCGGTAGCGATGGAGGGCCTCGCGGCGCCCGTTGGTACCCAGCTCGCGTAGCGCCGAGGCCTTGAGGGGCTCCGCCTTCAGACCGTGGGCCCATCCCGAGAAGTCCGGCACTGTCCACTTGACCAGGTCCTGGAGGCGCACGATCACCTTTTCGGACACAGCGATCACCTCGTGCTTGGGGCGACAAAACAAAATAAATTAAAAAAACATTTTTAAAGTCAGCCATTTCAGGAAGGAAGTCGCCTTCGAGGCAAATGGCGCAATGGCACAAGGATGGTGGATGAGACGAGTGACCACAATGTCGGCCTTCCGTTCTCGCCGTGATTTCCAACCTGAACTGAGCCAAGGCACGCATGCTCAACACAAGAGGCAATTGCCTCTTTCCACCTAACACATCTTTGCCAATCATGTGAAATGGTCTCAATTGACTCTCCAATTAGTTGAAGGCTAAGATCACAACAAGGAGCACTTCCACATCCTTTGTTCAGAGTATGTGACGCATTCCGCCAACTATTGCGCCATTGTCATGGTTGGTTTTGCAATTAACGTACATTTCATGCTGCTGTCTTGCAGCAGCATGAAATGTCCATTGAAGTGCCACATTAATGTTCATTGTGTCTTCAAATAATGTTAAACGTCTTTTAGGGAGTAAAACCTCGGCTGTGTTGATTTTTTTTGGGGGGTGGAGCGGGGCTACTCGGAGAGTTTGGATTCTTTTGAGGTGGCGCTTGTTTCGAGAGCCACTGCTAACGAGAACATCAAAATGCGGAGGTCCGCCTGGTGGGCTCCGCTGCACACACGGCGTGTGAAGTCAACGCGACGTTTGAAGGCCTAATAATGGCGGGCACGCTCGGGACTGACAAAAGAGTGCACCGGAAGACGGCTATTACCCCAAGTCTGGAGGACAGATGTGCTGGTGGGGAGAGGGGGGGGGGGCAGAGAAATGCAACACGCAGCGGAGCCCGATTCCTCCATTCGGGCTGCGAGGGAAACGCAATAACAAATCAATAAAATGTGGAGCTGAAGCTTTGTCGTAAATGTCCCCGTGTATGTGGGAGCTGCATTTGAATGTGCCTCAATTCACTTTTGTGGTGACGGCAGCAAATGTCTTTTTTTCCCTTCTTGAGCCAACAAATCTCTCAATCTCTCAACGCAAGTATTGCCCTTTTGTCACATCCACGGATAGCGCGATAAAAGCCTACTGATCATATAGTTTGACGTATAAAACACTGATCTGGCCAGAGGTCATCGCGGCTCCATAAAGTGCGGCTTAATTGACCCATTCATGGCCACCGAGAAGCCGGCGCCCAAAACATTTTGCGGACTGAAGCGTAGCGACGTTTAGCGCTTGCTTAGACAAAGTGAAAATAGCCAGAGGCACGGTAGTCCAGCTAGGCGGGAAGTTGGCCAGTAGACATGTCGTTCCATAAGTACTTGCTATTTCTTTCGGTATGCAGTTGGGACATGTAGGTCGGTGACAGTTGGCTCGATTGGCATGTCGATAGGTTGGGGAGGTGCTTCGTTTCGGCGGATAAGGCGGGTCCGGTCGAGGGCTTGGATCTGCTGCGGTGGTAGAGACAAGAGCTAGCTCTGTAAGTAGGTAAATAGTTCAAGTCAGCGGTGCAAGTAGTTGGGTAGGTCAGTGTTTTTCAACCCGTGTGCGGAAAATATCCAATTTGTATGGCTGTGCAGTCTTTCGCCCGGAAAGTAATCATGTAGTACCCTCCCATACCGCTAGGGAGCAGCAACAGCTAGCCAATTGCCAGGACGACGGTGAAACAATAAATATGAAAGATGATAAAATACTGTTTTCTTTGTGTTCATTTGATTCCAATTCAAGCTGTTATGCCATTCTTCAATGTTAAAAACGGTTATAATAACAATATAACACGTTAATTGTTAAAATAAGCGGGGGGGTCTCATTTTCAGCTAGTGGTGTGCCGCAAGATTTTTTTCAATGAAAGAAGTGTGCCTTGGCTCAAAAAAGTTTGAAAAACACTGGGGAGGTCGCTCGATAGGTCTCGAACTTCAGCAGGTAGGAAGTTCACTACTTCACTGGGTACATCGTAAAACTGCAGTGCCGTAGCTCCCGTAGCTAGCTACATTAGCATGTGCTTCTGAACGGTAGTGAGGTATGTCAATGGGGTGTGTGTGTGCGTACACACACACACACAGGTCAGCACTATGGTAGGTTGGTTGGTCGATCGCAAGTTCAGTATTTTGACCGGTGTAGGTAAATAGCCCTATAATGCCATTCTTATCATATTTGTTCCATGCATATTTATGAAGTAACTCTTTTTTTATATTAGGCGTAGAAAAAAAAGTGGTGTGTTTCCGGTAACCCGACCGACCGAGAATTTCTACCTCGAGCAAAAACTTTCCGGTCGGCATTTTTTTCAAACCTTCTACATTTTTGTGTAATAATAATAATAATAGTACATTTCATTTATACGCGCCTTTCAAAACACTCAAGGACGCTTTGCAATCAAAACAAGAACAATAAAACCACAGACAAAATTATAAATAATAAAAGGAAAGATGTTTACATCGGTGCAAACTCTCGCGATATTCACGTTGAGCAGGCGCGTCATTTGCCGTCGTGTGTCAACAACATTGAATCATGGCGGCGGCTGCGATCTCCGAAAATAGTTTAGACCGTGTTTTGTGTGTTGCAGTCTAGCATTACTACACCTTGTGATGAATATTTTATTCATAAAGTTACCATGCTACAACCAGTAAATTATAGAATAACCAATACTTTTTCATAACATTTTTCACAGCGATTAGCTTACAAATCTAATGACCAATTTGCCATGTAATCGTGCCTCGCGTCGTCCGTCACTCGCTCTCGTGTTTTGTGCATACGTCACAGGTGAGTTTAGTGATACGCCCTTCGGACGATTCATACGAAAAATCAGACTGGCATTGCCATTTCTTAAATGACGTAATTAGTAGACCTTTGTGAGTTTTTTCGCGCCATCTCAAACTTTCATCCGCGATTCCTCAATTTGTGGACTAAAATAGCAACCCGCATACGCACCTATCTGTTGCGTCCCCCCCAACACTCAAAACGAAAGTAAATTCGAAGAAACACAGCCACACACCACAAACACACAGAGGCACAGTGAAATCGCGTTGATCACACAGTCAAGTCGTGTGCGGTGACTTTAATGGTTAAACTATGTTTCGGTACCGTAAAATGACGCCACGGAAACGACACGCTACCGGTAACTATTGTTACGTGAAATCCTCAGGCTTGCCGTAGTTTTTTGTTTGTTTGTTTTCCTTCGGCGGCGAGCGGGGGTTTCAATGTCTCCTTGTTTTATGTTTTATGGTTATTTTGTTTACATTTATGATGGGGGCGTGGCAAAAATATTTTAAAAAATAAAAACATTTGTCCGACCGACCGACCCTATGCCGAAATTTCATGTTACCGGAAACACACTACTTTTTTTTCTACGCCTTACAATTAAATCGTCTGTATCAAATTTGAAACTGCAGGTTTAAAACATGATTTTCCCCAAATTGTCATTTCACATGTAATTTACATAATGCTTCCGAAAATGTGATAAAAAAAATATCTCATAAACAACATGATATAGCAAAAATATTTGGGTGGATTTTGTGATCAGGATGTCCAAAATCCGAATTTTCTGGCTGTTCTTTGATGGGTCGGGTCTTCCAGGGATCGGCATTTCAGTTGCTAGGGGTAGTTTGGAGCCCCGAAACTGAAATCCTCCCTCATATTTCCGTCAAAGCAAAAAGAGCCCACTGTCAAAACAAACTCGGCGGCGCTCTCCCCAAGTGCTCTGTCCAAACAATTCCCCGTATTCAGTTCTCACATGAAGCTGCGCGGCGCGGCCAGATCAAATCCCGGCCCGTTTTCGAGCCACTATTGCCTTATAAAGGAAAGAGGGAGAAAAAAAAAGCGGGTGCGAGGGATGGCTTGATTTAGCTGCTGCGCCTCCCTCGCTCGCTAAGTCCAAACATCAAACCTGGCTTTCTTTTTTTTTCTCCTTTCGCTCGTCTTCTAATGAGCTGTCAAGTGGTGGCGTTTGGCCGTGAGCAACGTTGCCGTGCCGCGACAAACCGACGGAGAGACAAAGAACCATCGGAATGGCGTGTCACGAGCGGCAAGTTGCATTGGGCCCCGCAGCCAAAAGCCTCATCGCGCTTCCTGTGCTCAAAGCGGGCACATGTCATGCGAATCCCCCTGCAACGCGACGGCGGCAACGTCGTCAAAAAGCACCGCGCAGCATAGACGATATGATCCTACGTCCATAAATATTAACTTATTCACTCCCAAAGACGTTTTTAAACGTCTTTTCAGACTTGGTCTAGAATGAGCTGGTACTGAATGAGTTAATCATCTGTTTTGGGGTTTTTTTTTTTGTTCTTGCGGTTAGCGTAGCGCAGATGATTCTGAGTCGCAATGAGGTTGACGGACTGGCAAATGCCTCGCTGGCTAGCCGGAGGCTGGGCTGCGCTTTATTTTGCTTCACGGAGGAGCAGCCTTGTCGTGAGACAGTCTCAAGACTTCTTTCCGGTAGGAGAGTCCCATTTTCACGAGGGCCAGGCCGATTCAGATTTGAGTTGAGGCTGAAAATTACGATGACTCATTCGGGTAAGTCATATGAAATACAAATGCAAATATGAAAGTGGACTTTTCTGAAAATCCCGGAAAAAATTAATACATACATATATATATATATATATATATATATATATATATATATATATATATATATATATATATATATATATATATATATATATATATATATATTAGAGCTGTCAAACGATTAAAATATTTAATCTAATTAAAAACTCAACTGTCATAATTAGCTCAAATTAACTAAAAATTAATCGTGATTACTCACGCATTTTTTATCGTTTCTGAATTTCCTTTTATATTTTTTGTCCTATTTTTTCCCATTTTAATGCTCTCATCAACATGGAATCATGAATCAGTTTTCTATGTGCAAAATGCAAATACAGTATTTACTGAAATTAACAATTTAGATTTTCAATTTTACATGAACATTTTTCACTTGGAGCAGTTATCTCTCACACAATATTACTGTCCATCGACAACAGTGAAAAAAATATTTTGTCAACAGCTGCTGGAACAGCTCTTTTTATGGAATCAAAACAGCGCAATATAACATTATAAATTGCACATCTAAGGTAAACTAGTACTCAGCCTATAATGGATTTAAGCAATGGTTGCATACTTCGTTTTTCTTAAATTTGCTTTGAACACAGCAGTCAGGCTATGCTGATTCTGTTGATCCTTCTTGCTCGGAAGTCTCTCTACGGTTTTGTGTCAACATCATTTCGGATTCTTGTAATGGAGGCTCTCGCTGGCAATCAGTAGTGGAGTTGTTCAGTTAATTCCGTTTTTCACGGCCCCCTGAATAGGGATTGTCGGTCAGCATGGAAGGATCTCTCGTTCTGTACTTTTTTGATCATTTATTGGAGCACTTTGCAGCAGAAGTAGTAGTAGTAGTAGTAGTAGTAGTAGTAGTAGTAGTTGTAACAGAAGTATCAGAAGCGGGTAATAACCCAAACTACACATAAATGCAGTAAAAAATTAATATATCTATCTTTCTGCATCACAATGTAAATATGTATATAATTGACATTAATGAATACCTTTATTTAACAATACGTTTAATAAATAATGTAATCAACCCTGATTTCACTATGTATCATTATCGTCATCATTATTCATTGTTTTAAACGTAAGAAACCATACAACACAAACATAAAGTCGAATCGAACAAAAGAACTACAAGTCCCAATACTCAATCCCGGAAGTGGAGCGCCCGCTTGATTAACCCCAGCTGCAACGCAATTTACTTCGTTTAAACGTCAGATTACAGACGGACAAACATGACAACTATGCACAAATGAGCTAAATAAAGACACCCCTGTTCTAGCAACATTTTAGCCCACGCTGTTTAAATTGCCGATTGCTTCAGCAACTTTGTTCTTCGTCGTGTCATCCATTTTCTTTGCTTTGAAATGATCCATAGCTGTCTGTCTGAGGGGGGGGGGGGGAGTACTCACGTCAGCTGTGCGCTTGGCCATTAAGTGCTATTTCAGACTCGACGTGCTATGATGATAGCTCAGTTTACAACTGCAAAACATACAGGTAACTTTGGTCTTGTCAGTGGAACAATCTGGCAACTTTTTAAAAGTAAACTTTCCATTCATAAACTATTTAAGTATCCGTTTTCGGTGTCTAGCGCTGCCGTGGCTGGCAAAACAAACGTGCGTGGACCTGTGCAGCGCGCTTGATGTTTTGATTCTGGTTTATTTATAAAGCAACGTAACATCCGCTGTGACGTCTGCCGCGTTAATCTCGCGAGAAAATTTTTGATCCCGATAAAATTCATTTAAATTAATGCCAATAAAAACGCGCTAAACTGACAGCTCTAATATATATATATATGTATATACACACATACATACAGTATACACACACACACGCGCGCACACACTTGGCCGATCACGCATGAATTAGTTTACACAAAACGCTCTTCAAATACTCGACATTCAATGATTAATCTTACTTTTGTGTGTACACGTGCACCATTTGTGGCTTCCATTCTCGACAAAAATTTTGAAATCTCCGAGATATGGCGAGGCCATGAGAACGCGAGGCGAGGGTATTACTGTTGTGGCGACGCCACTCTAGCTAGTCCGCTGCTCTCTGCTGTGCGTGCTTCAGCGCGAACATGTACGCAAGCGCGTCTTTTGATTTCAACCAATCAGCGCCGACGCAATGACGTCACACACCCGACGTCACACACGACAACAGCTAAGCTAAGCTAGCCGAGACAACACTCAAAGTCGGACGGACACGTTTTTCTGCCGTTTTTCTGTGCGTTTCCCTTTTTGTCCAAATATATTTTTACGACAACTGTCTTATCCACGGTGTCTTTTATTCGTTCCCATGGGGTTTAGCAAGTGTGTTTAGAACGAGGTGAAAATCTCTTTCCTGTTACTAGTGTTAGTGTCTCAACATGGCTACGCTCGTGAAAGCAAAACAACGAACTCAAACGCGTCTTCGTTCATTGTTAACTAATATCCGGATTTATTTTAGGCAAATTTCCTCAATTCTCCGGAGAGATTTTCATAAAAATTTGAAAAACACGGAATTCCGGGAAAATCCGGAGGACTTTCATCTCTGCAAATGTCCGTTGTCTCCTGGCATCTTGAAAAATGATCGCCTCCCCCGGAACAAAATGGCTTCCTTGCAATATTGACACTCTTACGACTTGATTCTCACAAACATGTGCTTCCTTGAGAAAATTGCACGAGTGGGCATCGCTCCACTGAATCCATCTGGAAAAGCAGGTTGGGCCAGTCGGCCTCGTCGACCGATTTTTCATGGCGAGGTGCCGTCAGGAAGTTGGACCGTGAAACGTTTGCCAAAGCACGAGTATTTGGTGACCGACAGCCACCAGCGAGTCGCTTTCTCGGAGAAAACGGGGGCCATTTCTGATTTGCGCCATCTGCGGCGTTGCGATGAGGTCGTAAATCAGCGCAAAGACCAAAAGAGAGACGCCGTTTACTGTCGCGCATAAAAACGATCGGAAGGGGATTGATTTGGAAAATAAACGTTTGCCCAGCCTGGCCGCCAAAATCGAGGACGAGGCGCATCTTGGAAACAGAACATCAATAAGAACAACAACAACACTCGGTGTTCCCCTAGAGAGCGAGGAACCATACGAAAAGTCCAAACGAACGCGTGGTGAGAAAGCAAAAGCTTCGCGCTCGCCACGGGCATCTTCGCTGGCCTCCTGAAACGTCTCCGATCTTTGGACCGTCTCATCACATTTTGTTGACGTCGCAAAGACTTCTCATACAAATGCGACTTTGGGCGTCACTCGTCCTGCTCAAACGGAGATTTCAAATCAAATTCCGACAGTCCAACATCTGTTCCCAGAGGCGGCCTCTCACTTCGAGGCCGTCTTTCTCGAGTAGACAAACGTGCGTGCACACGCGCAGGAGGTGCTGTCACGCTGCGGAGGTTGGAGCCCGCTGAACTTTGGCGAGGTCACGGCAGGAATTTAGCAGGCCAGAGGTGATTAGGCGTAGAAAAATAAGTAGTGTGTTTCCGGTAACATGAAATTTCAGCATAGGGTCGGTAGGTCGGACAAAGTTTTTTTTTTTTTTTAAAATCTTTTTTTTCTCCCTCCCCCATCAAAAACGTAAGCAAAATAACCATAAAACCTAGACCAAGGAGACATTGAAACCAGTGCCGGATGCTCGTCTGTCAAAGAGGGGAAGCTCAATTTTGGTTTTGGTCAACATCATAAAATGTGTCCGTTTATTTATACGTGAATTCTACTCTAGCTCCGTTCCTTTTCAAGAAAATGATCTGTGACCCTGTCATACCAACAAGGCGTCTTTTCCCCGTACTTAATTAGTGTCCTACAACTATAGGAACTACAATAAAACCCACCAGAAATAAAAGATTAATTTGTCGCTAGTTGTTTGTTTACAACAAAAAGTGTCGCTAAAATGATTAGGAGAAGTCTCCAGCTCAACTCGGAACAGAATGCGAGTTGAAAAATTGCTCGCGACGGACGTCTACACTAAAAGCTTGGTGATTGGCTCATTTCAATGTCAATCGAACTGGCACACAGGCTCAGACAGATCATCCAATCTGATGCAGAAAAGCCTGCCGTCCGGTACCCTCCCACTGCCATCCAGTCCCACGACGACGAGCGCGTACGTGGGCGGGACAAAAACCAGCTTGTATCCAATGACTCGTCTCCGTTCAACGCATTGGGACAACCTACCCTGAACTCACTACCGTTTAAAGCACAGCGAAGCTGCGGGATGAATGTGAAGGGAGTCGTGTCGTAACCAGTAAGATGAAGAAGCTGATTCGGAACAAAAGTTGAGCACGTTGTAGCGCATATCTAGTCAATGACATGGACACACAATGAAATTTACATTCATATATTTGATCACTTATTCTTTGACATTTTAGGGGAAGCCGAGCTTCCCTTGCAGTCCGAGAGCAATCGCCACTGATTGAAACCCCCACTCGGCGGCGAGAGAGTTGAGTACCCAGCGGCTGGGTGTTAGAGCCATCTCGTTACCTCTGCGTCCCGCGTCCTAGACGGCCCGTGGTGTTCGTCAAATAGTTCGCTGAATCTTTTCGATACAACAGTGGATGCTATTTTCTTAATATTATGGTGCGAGCATGCGACTGCAACACACAAAACGCGACAGGGCAAACCACGCGCACGCTCAATGTAAATATCGCGAGAGTTTGCACCAATGTAAACGCTCTAAATTCATCTTTCCTTTTATTATTTACAATTTTGTCTGTGGTTTTATTGTTCCTGTTTTGATTGTAAAGCGTCCTTAAGTGTTTTGAAAGGCGCGTATAAATGAAATGTACGATTATTATTATTATTACACAAAAATTCTCGGTCGGTCGGGTTACCGGAAACACACTACTTTTTGCCTATGCCTTAGCTATTGAGTGGACATGGTGACACAGACAATGAGACAGACAGACAGACAGACGCAGACCGAGAGAGAGAGAGAGAGAGAGAGAGAGAGAGTATGAAACACAATCCGAGTTCATTATTTCCTGGTCCGCATGACTGCCCTTGGCTCATCTGGCCCAAAACAAACTTGCTTGGGAATTAACAAAGAAAAAAAATCTGAAGGAAAAAAAAGGGGGAGGAGGGAGGCGGAGGTTCTTCTCATCGACTTCACTCCCATCAAATGTGGAATTTTTGTACGTCAACTGATTTTCTTGGCAAATGCCGCTTGAATTCTACGATCTCACATCCCTACAAGCACCGTGTGGAACATGTGCGTGGACGGGTGTTCGGACGTTTGCCACGGCAAGCAATACAAAACTGCTGCTGTCAGTGTGTGTGTGTGTGTGTGTGTGTGTGTGTGTGTGTGTGTCAGCTGGGAGGAAGAGAGAGAGACAGAGGACAGAAGAATTCAAAGGTACGACATGAACAGATGGAGATGACTGCACTACGATTGTTTCAGCTACTGAGGAAAAAAGTAAAACAATTCATTTTAAAATAAAAGTCAGCATTTAAAAAAAAAAAAGAAAAAAAGAAAATTAAACCCCAAAAATGTCAGTGACATTGAGAAGCTCTAATTGTTTATGGACATAGTGTGTGAAGGCCCAAAACTTATTAAAAAAAACAAAAAGACAAAACGTTAGATACGATTCTTATATGAGTGTGAATATTTATGATTAATGATTGTGAATATTTATAATTATTGTGAATATTTCTGATTAATGATTGTGAATATTCATAATTATTGTGAATATTTATGATTAATGATTGTGAATATTTATGATTGTGAATATTTATGATTAATTTTTGTGAATATTTATGACTAATGATTGTGAATATTTATGACTAATGATTGTGAATATTTATGATTAATGATTGTGAATATTTATGATTAATTATTGTTAGTATTGATGTATTTTATGATCAATCTTCCATTTTCAATAGCGCTTATCCAGAGGGGGGTCCCGGGGGGGGGGGGCACTCTCCCAACTGACTACACCCTGAACTGGTCGGCAGTCAATCTCAGGGCACACAATAAGAACGAAAATGTGTGTAGTGGCATTCCCAAAAAAGGACAATGGCTGACATTCAGGTGAAGGCCTGGTTTTTCAAAAATATTTGGGAGCGATTCTTTCTTTTCCGACATTTTGCCGTTGGCGAGCCGGCCCGCTCCCCTGTTCTCCACCTGACGCCTTTTCCTTGCGCGTGCGTGTGTCTTCTCAGTTGTCCGGGTCACGCTAATCCGCAAAGGTCGAACGGAACTGGTCCGTGGACTATTTCTTATCGGCGTGTGACTATTTTCATAGTCGTCTGACTTGCATGATAATGCTACTAACCGGCGCTAACAGAATTTTTGCCATTTTTGTTATTTACTTTTTTTGCCAGCTTGAATTAATGCGGGCTACCGTTTTAAAAACAACTGACCTCCAACCCTGCGTGTGAGAAAGAAGAAAACTACATTTAAAAAGGCCACACAGGCACAGCGGGTCACGGCTTGGTCGTAAAACCAACACAGTAAAAGAACACAAAAGGAGAGGAGGAGAAACAAACGCAGAGGAAATGACATCACGGAGTGAAGGGGAATCTAATTGTGGCAACTGCATTTGACGCAACGTAAGCATTGTTGAGAGGGGGGGGGGGGGGGGGGATCCAAAGTGAAACGGCTGTCGCGGGTTGGCAAGGGAACGGAGCCACCGCCAACTCCGGTGGGCCAACTCCGATTTCAAGTCCCGTGCAGAAATGAAGAGAAGAAAGGCAACCCAAAAACAAACAAACAAACAAACAATCATCGTAATCAAAGTCTCATTCCAATGCTGACAGCGAGCGGGCGGTCCATTCTTACCCCGCCCCTGCAACTTATTGACAGATGCGCCAGCTGTCTGGAGACTTTGGACCTGGACCATTGTTACATCAATCCTTGACAGCAGAAAGCGAAGGCAAGTCCAGCTTTGGAGAGGGCGCTTTCATCAAATCCTGCTGGATTTGGCACAGGTTGGCATGTGGAGCGCTCTTGCGCAATCCACCTTTCTAATCGCAGTTTGCTTGCTGCTTGCTTTCTTTGGGGAAGCCAGGATGACGGCCATGCCCGACTCGCGGCCCATAGTGCAAGCCACCTGATCCAAGTAAAACGTGAGGAAGCCCAGCGTCATTTTGTCCAAAACAAAAGAAGCGATCTTTGCCATCGAAACCACCGACAGGCAAATCCACCCAATTTTTAAACTCGAAATGTCCCTCTTGTGCGAGGCGCAAGACAGCGCTCAGTAAAGTTCAGTCTAACACCCCCCCCCAAAAAAAACAACAACAACACCATGTGCTTGCTGCGCGACACCATGCTGTCAAGCTGATGCCCGCGTGGGGGGTCAGCGTGCAAATCTCAGACGGCCTCGGGTTACACATTTACACGAGTCGGCGACTCGCCGGCTATTAATCGGAGCCGCGCGAGCGAGGAGGAGGCGAAGAATGTCATTCCTCTCGCTGCCCTCGTCACATTTTCCCCACACGGATAGGCTGAGAAAAAAAAGAGAAAAAAAAAGGCAGAGGATTTGTTTTTGTTCTCCCAACTCATGACGTTATTTTTGTCACGTAATTCATTTCCCAGCAACTGGAAACTGAGCGCTCGATACTTTCGAACTTCATGACTGACTTTGTCTTGTTATGTTTTGTTCCCCCCCCTTCCCAGATTTTTCTGGAGATGACTTCACCCGCATCGCACATCAGACACGATTTTTCAGCGTTGTGCCCCGACGGCAACGATCGTAGCAAACGTGCGATTGCGGACGCCTCCCCGACGGGCGGAAGGGCGGTCCGGTCGGTGACGTGACGTCAATCGTGGCAGACGATCAAGGGATCGGAGGACACTTGCAGCCATGCGAAAAGAGCAGGAATGTTTCCCCGAGATGCTGGAGAGTGACGCTCCACAACTCATTGCAATATGACATCTTCTTTCGACTACTTTTCTCTGACAGCCTCCTTAAAATCCCCCCCCCCACCTGGACAATTGCAAGGCATTAACACACCCTCGTGAAGACCAAATCTGAGTAATGTGAGCTTGTGAGGAGCTGAATATGTAATTCCCCCCCTCCCCTCCCGAGCCGTGTTGACATTTTCCCACAGTGGCAAAATTCAACAGCCCCCCCCCCCGCTAATGTTTGTTTTTGGGATTACACGTCGCATCTGTAAACGCTGGCCGCTGACTCCGATTGGCGTCGCAGGGTGAAGCCGGCGCTTTGCGAAGGTCGCAAAGGTCCCCGCGGCTTTTCCAGATCGATCCTTGCGTTGTAATCCGGCTGACAGTAAAGCGGCGCCCCTTCCCGTGGACGCCCCCCTCCCCCACCCCAACCCTCACACACACAAGCACACACACACACGCAAAAATGCTCTTGAAAGCAAGAAGGCCACATGACGCGAGCTGCTGCATAATTCAGGCAAAGCCAGGGAGGGAGGAAATTGCTTTTTGGCATCGCGTCGCATCGGCTGTTTGTTTGGTTTTTTTGCCCCGTCATCGTTTTCCCCTCAAAGAGGACGATTGTTTTCTCTTTTGTTGCGTTCCCGTCGAACGCATCGGCTTGACGGACTCGGGTTGATGAGATAGTTGACAAACATCGGCACGCGGCGAGGAATGTAAACTGGGCTGGCTTCTCGCCGCACAAAGCAGGCAAAAGACAGAATGCCACGCCGCAGACTTATTTGCTACTTGTGTGCGATGATGACAGCGAAGCAGGAAATGGAATGTATGCAATCCAGAAAACGCCCTCACTCTGCTTTCGTCATCCAGTTCGCATTCCCCCAAATTGGAGAATTACAACGGATGAAATCCTTTCAATTGGCGTCGGTGGTTCTCTTTTGCCCAATTCAATCAAATCAAAGAAAACTACCATATTTTCACGACTATAAGGCGCCATTAAAACTCTTAAAATTTCTCCAAAATGGACAGGACGCCTTATAATGCGGGGCGTCTAGTGTATGAGCCGAGTTCCAAATCCTGACTGAGAGCCGACACGCTGTTTATATAGAGAAAAGGCGGAAGTGAGTGACGACAGGCATGAAAGAAGGCACGCCCCCTAGCAGGTGCCAGTACCTGGAGATGACGCCACTATTTGCGAATGGATTGTGGCTGCTTGGACAAACGTGTCTGCTTGCACTGTTGTTGGAGCTTTTGGCAAAGCCAGCATCATTTCTGTGGAGCCACATGGCAATCAGAGTGACTCTGACAACGAGAGGGAACCCGGCGTTTTTGATGGGATTACCGGTACTTGCACAATTGTTCAATTCGGATACAGAAGATGAGGACTTTGATGGATTTCTGGGTGATGATTGACCAAAAAACGTGAGCACATTGTAAGATGGCTAAATAAAGTACAACCAAACTCAGTTTTGCTTCCGTTGCCTTTTTAAAAATGTGTTTTTAGCATGTCTTAGGATGCTACGCTATGCTTCAAGCTAATGTGTTTTTAGCGTGTCTTAGCATGCTATGCTATACTTCAAGCTAACGTGTTTTTCGCATGTCTTAGCATGCAAGCTAACGTGTTTTTAGCGTGTCTTAGCATGCTACGCTATGCTTCAAGCTAACGTGTTTTTGGCGTGTCTAAACATGCTATGCTATTCTTCAAGCTAACGTGTTTTTAGCATGTCTTAGCATGCTACGCTATGCTTCAAGCTAACATGTTTTTAGCATGTCTTAGCATGCTACGCCATGCTTCAAGCTAACGTGTTTTTAGCGTGCGTGCATGCATGCCGTATGTTTAAACTGGCGTATGTTTTACCACGCCTGGCTGCGCCCAATAATACAGTGCGTTTTGTGTATGTGTAAAATACAGAAATAGCACCCGTTACTGAGACTGCGCCCTACAACACAGTGCGCCGAATGGTTGTGAAAATACATTTGAATACAAGTTCTCTCTTTTTTTTTATCCAATAAGTGGATGATTAGGTATACATCTTAGATGTAAAACATGAGCACAATCAACTATTTCTACCCTCCTCACCAAGGTCGCCTGCCAGCGCGAACATAAAAACGGTCGTCGACGACGAGGGTGGCGAGAGATCGCCGGAGGATTTTCCATCCGACTGACTGGAAGCAGGAGTTTGTTGTTTTTGCGCTCGCCAGCGGCAGTCCGAGTACGGCAAAGATTTTTCCCATATTTCCCGATCGGGTGGGACGAAACGGTCTCGGCCGGACCCCGAAGCCTCCCCTGTAGCGGGCGGCAGCCATATTGCACAAGTGTGCCTGGAAGCGATTCCTCAATGATGGCAGCGTGCGCTCAAAAAGGCCAATCGGACATTCGGAGGGGAGGAATGCAAGCCGCGTCTTGGGGAGATGCGACAAAGACGACGGCTGGCGTAGGCTGCGGCGGGGGGCCATAAATAGCCATGTTTCTCATGAAAGGGAAATGCGATAGGCGCGCTTATTACTCAAGAGGAAAGAATGCAAGTAAACCTTGAGCGGAAGACTTCCAGTACAAACACGGCTTTCTTAGAGCAACGCGCGCGCGCGCAAGCGAAACGAGAGAATCGGCGGCGAGAGGAGGAGGAGGAGCAGGAATGTGCACGCAGAGGTCCATTAAAGTGCTGTTGCAATATGAGAGCCAAAACAAAAACATCAGTGCAGTCTTGTGGGGGGAGGAGGGGGGGGCGGTGCTTACATCAACGTTTGGAGATTTGTGCCCACGCCACAAAAATAAAATACACAGAGACGCTCCACATGTGCCAAACTTATGCAGCCCGCTACACAATTTGGGGGGATTGACTTGACGCTGGAGGGGTCCAAGTTGTGTTTTTGTTTGGAATCACCCAGTCATCGTTTGGAGCCCCCGTTTCACTTGAAACCGGCCAATTTGCTCAGCCTCTCGGGGGCTCATTCTTTTCCGATTTCCGTCATCTTTCCTGAACACAGACTTGATTATCTTTCGCCGAATCCAAACATCTGCTTTTACGACGCCCGAAACCGTCACCGAGTCAATTTCAAAGAGGTCGGCGACGACAACATTGTGTCATGCTGCCCGTTTGTTGTTGGCTTCTTTTGTTTTTGACCACTTGACAACAATGATTGGCTCGTCGGCAGTCATTGGGAAAAATTCGGAATAATCCCGAGAAGAATCAAGTGCAAAACTATTCCAAAGTGACAGCCCAACTTTCCACGTTGACTTGCTTTCATGAACAGAATCAAAGACGGAGGCTCCCCGTTTTTCCAGGCATGACTCAGGCCCATCTTTTCCATTGAACGCAACATCGCTAGTTGCTTTGGTGCGGCAGAAGCGGGTCCGCCGCCGAGATAAGATTCCTTTCGGTCTCCATGGCTGAGCCGGCCGGCTCCGTGCTTTTTTGATTGCATTACTCGGTGGCTCTTTGGTGGTGTGCGGAAGATGATGTAACCGCAGTCGTTTTCTGTTCGGAAATATTGACATCTCCGTCGTCCGGTCACGGGGTCGGTCGGCGCGAGCGCAGACTTTGATGTCCGCGGGTGGCATGGCGGCTACAACGGGTCTGTACTATTTTGCAAGCGGGCAGAGGTTGAGATGTGCTTGTGGAAGGTTGGTGACAATTGGTGGTGGTTTTCTGACACCAATCCCCGTTAAAGTCTTTTTTCTTTTTTTTTTAAGACTGTCCCCCAAGATCCCGCTCGCTCGCTATTGAAAAATCGGCAATTTCATCTGTCAGGCAGTGAGAACGCGATATATGACGACGGACGACTGTACCGTCCAAGCGTCGTCGCTAATTGACGTCGACGCTCCGACATACGACCGAAGACACTCATTGTTCCGAACGGTGCCAAATCAAAACAACAGAGCCGTTCCGACGGCCCCGACGTACGTACGCCGCAAAGCTCGACGTGAGCCAGACGGCACCGAAGACATCACGGGGGGAGCGATCGCTTCGACGTGGTGCTACCCACGTCACGTCTCCTTGTCCGGGCGCGCGCAGGTTACCGACAGGACAACTCCGCGTTCCGACTTACGTCCAACCGTAACGTCGGTGGCGAGCTCGCATCCACGCCATCTGTAAAGCATGTAGCCGCATTCAACATCTATTGTGCAATTTCCGCCCGACTAACGTCCACAGAAAGGCCCGACGCGGGACGTGTTCCCACGCAAATGCACACGCAAGACAATGGCGAGGGCAAAACGGCAACGCGCACGCCGCCAAGGCGACTAATTAATGCACTCAATATGCCAGGGATCGGAATGGAGAAGGGGAGGAGAAAGAAGGGGGGGGGGGGGGTCGGAGACAATTAAAGCCGCCGCTGATGAATAAACATTCGCCCCCTTACCTCTCCGTGGGAGACGCCGCGTCCCTGGGGAGTGTCCTCGGGTAGGAAATAAAGTTTGGAGCTGGACAAAAGTTGTCTGCTCGTCCTCTCCTCCCAGAGAAGCTGCAGCTCGGCGACGCACACGGGCTCGTCCGGCTTGCAGCGCACCAAGAAAAAGTCCCCCAGCGACAGGATCCGCGCCTCCGCGTCCCGGCTGGCGAATTTGAAGGCTTTGTAAAAAATATAGGGTCCGTGTAAGCCGCAAGACGAGCCCACCCACTGCGGAGAGAACACAAAAGGGGGGACAGGCGAATCAACGAGGGGCTCGACAAACGTGTCATTCGCGCTCGCTCGCTCGCTCGTCGTCTGTTTATTTTGCCCGCATGCTAAGCTATTAATAGCCGTTAAACGGACGGCGACGTCGGACGCCGATGCGACCGACGTCGAACCGAGGAGAAATGGCCAACTTTGGCGGCGGGCGGGTGCGGTGGACTGGGGGGGCGACCGCGCGGCGGAGGCGAAGGTGAAAAGCCGGAGGGCTTCGCGGCTTCGAGGCGGTTTGATTACCTTGAGTGAGTTCGGCTCCATCGCGACGTTCTGAATTGATTCAAGTCAACACGCTCCCCAAACTTGCTGGCTTGAATGGATCGCCGCAGGTCCTGCAAGGTGCCCACAGCGAGACACTTCAAAATAGCCCCCGTTGGACTTTCGCCAACCGTTTGGAACGAGTTCTTTCGAGTTCACGTGAAGCGTTTCGGCGTATTTGCCATGTCTGCTTCATGTCGTGGTGAGTTTTGGAAAATTACGCTGAATTTCCAGTCTTGCCATCCACTCGTACATCGATCTAGACGCGATATCACGCCCAAATCCTGACAATTCGCAATGCATACTGCCAATTCGAATCTGATTCTGCTTTTAGGACTAAATGTGACTCACCGCAATTCATCCGCCTCGAAAAATTGAGTTGACGTCGGTTCTGCGCTGTCTTTGCAGCGCCGACCGTGTATGTGCCTTCCAGGACTTGTGTAAAAGAGACCGAGTATGAAAGCCCATTTCTCACATAATGACGCGCGCGCGTACGTGCGCGCGCACAGGCTGGCTGTAGATGCCGACAAGAAACACTGTTACATGAAAGTTAATAGGCCCATCAAATGGTTCCTCAAAAGGCAATGAGAGACTCGTGATGTTCCGCCTTTTCTTTGCTCCCACCCCCCACCATTGGAACCAATTTGATTTGATTGTACTGGCAGGAAATAAACAGCTTCATATTTCCGGCAATTGGTGTGAGTCAGAAAACCTTCACCTCCCGGTTGCTTAACCAGGCTGAGATAAACAATGTATCGTTCCTTCAAAATCTGATTATGTGTGTTTTGATATTTATATAACCCAGTGTGAGGCGTGTCACGTTTGTTTTATCAGAACGTGATGATGTATTGGTTGTTTACGCGGCAATACTCACTGTGTCCACAGGGCGGCGATGTTTGCACACGTATCCGGGCAAACACATGAACGCACACGGGCCCTCGGCGATGTGGATTATGCAATATGGGGTTTTTTCATCCCAGTCAATTGACCTAACTGTTAGGTTAGTAACATGCAGGATTGTGATGGGTGGGTGGATAGAGAGAGAGTCACATATCATCGGAGCGTCACTGATACGATGATGGAATTGGTGCATCATTCCTTTGAAGCCACGGTTAGGATTTCAAATCAAGCACAAGCTAGCGCTGGCTCGACTTTTATGCTTTGCAAGCATGTTCCCACAGCTTTGCCAGCCTTGTGAAATGAGTCACAAATAATGCATATTTAGCCAGAGATGCTGCTTTTTTTTCTTTCAAATGCCTTATAAGACCTCAGGGTACCAGCAATGGTTGAGTTTCACACTCCATCTCCTGGTATGTAATTTTGATGTTATGTCATCTGCGAAGGCTGGACAAAGTAACAAGCCTATTTTGATAAGTAGTAGAAAGATATTTTTTCAAGTCAACAGTAAAATACATTTTCAAGGACAGATAACCTGAAAAGTGGACTTCAGTACAGTCACAAAGTCCCGATGCGGATATTGATGAGAACGTGCGCCTGAGGGGGCGGCTCTGTTATTGGGAGGGGGAGGGGTTGTCTGGGAATTTTGGAAGAGGAAAAGGGGAGCCTCAACCCCGCCAAGTGAATGAGAAAGTAGCGGCCTTTCAATGCAAGCACACATGGGACTCTTACCTCAGGCTCATACGTTGCTAGCGAGCCGGCTTTATTTGTGCGCTTCTATTTGGATTTGTTTGGACGGTTGTACTTTGGGAAAGGAGCAGGATCTCACGCCAGAGCTCCAATGAGCCTTTCGCTTTCCATTTAGCAGCACGGCGGTCCACTGGTTCAGCGTGTCAACCTCGCAGTGCAGAGGTCGTGGGTTCAATTCAGTCCAACTTTGATTTTTTGGTCTTTTTTTTTTTCTTGTCATCTCCAGCAGACACTAACTCAACAAAGGGAATCTCTTTCTAGTTTGAAATGCAAACGTCTGGACTTCCTTCGTGGCCTTGTACTGCACATGCGTAAGACATCAACGTGCCTTGGAGCATATGTGACGTCACGGGGGGGGGCACGTAGATGATGTCATCCCATCATGAAAAAGACAAAAACTTTTTGAAAATTAGGATAAGCGATGAGAGAAGAGCGAGCAAACGGAAAGAACCGCAACAAGGAGGCCTCGTCGCTTCACCTGCAATGAACTGTGACAACCCCTGCCGGAACCTGTTTGTGGAAAGCAAAGTGAGAGAAAAGAAAGCGAAAAGCAATTACCCAAAAAAAGAGAAAAGGGAGCCAAAAAGCCAGCGGCCAAAACACCTGTTTGCAGCTGCTTTGAGGAGCAAGGAGGGGGAAAAAAAGGGGGCGCGATGGCTAAAGACCGACCGCTCGGGGAATGTGCACGTAAAACAAGGAGACAAGAGGGAAAAGCCCAAAACATATTTGCCATCTCAAGACACCGCTGCGGCGACGGCGGGATAACAAACAAAGGTGAGCCACAATCCAACGATCCCTTTTCAAAGCATATTTTCGAGGATGACTCAGTGGCCGCGTCGCAGACGTAATCTCCTCTGCGCATTAACCATTGATCTCCGTTTATGAGGCAATTTAGTCATCGCTCGGGGTTGCTATGGCGACGCCCGCCGTACTCGCAGACGAGCAAACGATCTGATGCAAAAAGCTGCTCGCTGTTTGGGACCGCGTTACCGCGGCGAGGTTAATCCCCGCGCCGCTTCTGCTGGGGACGAATGAAGAACGTGTTCACGTCGATGTAAAACATCTGTGGGGGGGGGGGCTCAGCACCACCTAACAGCCTCTTGTTTTGAATGCAGAATCCGCTGCACTGGGGGGGAGACAGAAAGGAAAATGAAGGGAACGCAAGATTGTTTGACAGCAAATCTCCTCCTTGTCTGAGATTCCCCACCCTGGAAAAGCTCCTCGGCGGAGCTCGGCTGCCGGGCCGCTCTGAATCATATTTGTCTCATAAGCGCTCGGCCGCTCGCAGCTGTCGACGCAGAGACGAGAACGAAGGAGAGAGAATGAGTCACCTCTTAGCCGTTTCAAGTGCGATTTCTTGCATTGCGAATGCCTGACACGTGTGACCGCGCGCAGGCCAGCCGGCGTTTTGGGAACAAGGCGCTTATTAGAGACACCTGCTTCACTTTTGACCCCGGCAACGTGAGCTTTCATTGGAGAGAACAAAATAAGAAAAGACGACGGCCCGAACGTTTCCTGCGGATTGATGAGGGAACCTGGGGATGAAAGTCATCCAGGGGGTGTGGGGCAAAAAAAAAAAGCAATCCCAAAAGACCGCAGCTTGAGGACGTCCTTTGAGAACCTGTCCAGGAGATAAGGCGTAGAAAAAATAGTAGTGTGTTTCCGGTAACATGAAATTTCGGCATAGGGTCGGTAGGTCGGACAAATGTTTTTATTTTTAAATATTTTTGCCACGCCCCCATCATAAATGTAAACAAAATAACCATAAAACATAAAACAAGGAGACATTGAAACCCCGCCGCCGCGAAGGAAAACAAACAAACAAAAAACTACAGCAAGCCTGAGGATTTCACGTAACAATAGTTACCGGTAGCGTGTCGTTTCCGTGGCGTCATTTTACGGTACCGAAACATAGTTTAACCATTAAAGTCACCGCACACGACTTGACTGTGTGATCAACGCGATTTCACTGTGCCTCTGTGTGTTTGTGGTGTGTGGCTGTGTTTCTTCGAATTTACTTTCGTTTTGAGTGTTGGGGGGGACGCAACAGATAGGTGCGTATGCTGGTTGCTATTTTAGTCCGCAAATTGAGGAATCGCGCGGATGAAAGTTTGAGATGGCGGCGAAAAAAACTCACAAAGGTCTACTAATTACGTCATTTAAGAAATGGCAATGCCAGTCTGATTTTTCGTATGAATCGTCCGAAGGGCGTATCACTAAACTCACCTGTGACGTATGCACAAAACACGAGAGCGAGAGACGGACGACGCGAGGCACGATTACATGGCAAATTGGACATTAGATTTGTAGGCTAATCGCTGTGAAAAATATTATGAAAAAGTATTGGTTATTCTATAATTTACTGGTTGTAGCATGGTAACTTCATGAATAAAATATTCGTCACAAGGTGTAGTAATGCTAGACTGCAACACACAAAACGCGGTCTAAACTATTTTCGGAGATCGTGGCCGCCGCCATGATTCAATGTTGTTGACACACGACGGCAAATGACGCGCATGCTCAACGTGAATATCGCGAGAGTTTGCACCGATGTAAACATCTTTCCTTTTATTATTTATAATTTTGTCTGTGGTTTTATTGTTCTTGTTTTGATTGTAAAGCGTCCTTGAGTGTTTTGAAAGGCGCGTATAAATGAAATGTACTATTATTATTATTACACAAAAATGTAGAAGGTTTGAAAAAAAATGCCGACCGTAAAGTTTTTCTTTGAGGTAGAAATTCTCGGTCGGTCGGGTTACCGGAAACACACTACTTTTTTTTCTACGCCTAATAAGGCCTCGGAGGAAGAGCAAAAAGCATCGCCAAAATGTATGTGGACCTCTCTACTGATGCCCACATCAACCTGGAGATCAGTGGTTCTTCACCCGGGTTGGATGGAACCCCGGGGGTTCGGTCAATCGGTCTCAGGGGTTCGACGGATCCTCTGCCATGGAGGTTAAGACACACGCGACTCAACATGTCAATTAGTTAGGACACGCCCACTTGGCCATCGCTGGCTGCAGATGAGGCGTAGAAAAATAAGTAGTGTGTGTCAACATAGGGTCGGTAGGTCGGACAAAGTTTTTTTTTTAACTCTTTTTTTCTCCCTCCCTCCCCCATCAAAAACGTAAACAAAATAACCATAAAACATAAAACAAGGAGACATTGAAACCAGTGCCGGATGCTCGTCTGTCAAAGAGGGGAAGCTCAATTTTGATCGACATCATAAAATGTGTCCGTTTATTTCTACTCTAGCTCCGTTCCTTTTCAAGAAAATGATCTGTGACCCTGTCATACCAACAAGGCGTCTTTTCCCGGTACTTAATTAGTGTCCTACAACTATAGGAACTACAATAAAACCCACCAGAAATAAAAGATTAATTTGTCGCTAGTTGTTTGTTTACAACAAAGAGTGTCGCTAAAATGATTAGGAGAAGTCTCCAGCTCACCTTGGAACAGAATGCAAGTTGAAAAATTGCTCGCGACGGACGTCTACACTAAAAGCTCGGTGACTGGCTCATTTCAATGTCAATCGAACTGGCACACAGGCTCAGACAGATCATCCAATCTGATGCAGAAAATCCTGGCGTCCGGTACCCTCCCACTGCCATCCAGTCCCATGACGAGCGTCCGTGGGCAGGACAAAAACCAGCTTGTATCCAATGACTCGTCTCCGTTCAACGCATTGGGACAACCTACCCGGAACTCACTACCGTTTAAAGCACAGCGAAGCTGCGGGATGAATGAGAAGGGAGTCGCGCCGTAACCAGTAAGAAGAAGCTGATTCGGAACAAAAGTTGAGCACGTTGTAGCGCATATTTAGTCAATGACATGGACACACAATGAAATTTACATTCATATATTTGATCACTTATTCTTTGACATTTTAGGGGAAGCCGAGCTTCCCTTGCAGTCCGAGAGCAATCGCCACTGATTGAAACCCCCGCTCGGCGGCGAGAGAGTTGAGTACCTAGCGGCTGGGTGTTAGAGCCATCTCGTTACCTCTGCGTCCCGCGTCCTAGACGGCCCGTGGTGTTCGTCAAATAGTTTGCTGAATCTTTTCGATACAACAGTGGATGCTATTTTCTTCATATTATGGTGCAAGCATGCGACTACAACACACAAAACGCGGTTTGAACTGTTGTCGGAGATCGTGGCCGCCGCCATGATTCAATGTTGTTGACAGACGACAGGGCAAACGACGGCGCACGCTCAACGTGAATATCGCGAGAGTTTGCACCAATGTAAACGCTCTAAATTCATCTTTCCTTTTTATTATTTACAATTTTGTCTGTGGTTTTATTGTTCTTGTTTTGATTGTAAAGCGTCCTTGAGTGTTTTGAAAGGCGCGTATAAATGAAATGTACGATTATTATTATTATTACACAAAAAGGTAGAAGGTTTGAAAAAAATGCCGACCGTAAAGTTTTTTTTCGAGGTAGAAATTCTCGGTCAGTCGGGTTACTGGAAACACATTGCTTTTTTTTCTACGCCTGATCACATGACATTGCTTGTCCAATCAGTGCTGCGGGAAATTTAGTTGGCTCAGTTGTCAACGTGTGATTGTCGTGGAAAAAATATATATATATATATATATATATATATATATATATATATATATATATATATATATATATATATATATATATATATATATATATATATATATATATATATATATATATATATATATATATATATATATATATATATGGCCCGAAGTCCAGTGGTTAGCACGTGGGCTTCACAGTGCAGAGGTACCGGGTTCGATTCCAGCTCCGGCCTCCCTGTGTGGAGTTTGCATGTTCTCCCCGGGCTTGCGTGGGTTTTCTCCGGGTGCTCCGGTTTCCTCCCACATTCCAAAGACATGCATGGCAGGCTGATTGAGCACTCTAAATTGTCCCTAGGTGTGAGTGTGAGCGTGGATGGTTGTTCGTCTCTGTGTGCCCTGCGATTGGCTGGCAACCGATTCAGGGTGTCCCCCGCCTACTGCCCGGAGACAGCTGGGATAGGCTCCAGCACCCCCCGCGACCCTACTGAGGATCAAGCGGTTCGGAAGATGAATGAATGAATGAATATATATATGTAATTGTATAATTTTTTTCTGTTTTAAATAAATGTCTTGAAATTTTAAAAAAATCTAATCTTTATTTTTCACTAATGAAGGGTTCGGTGAACGTGCATATGAACTTGTTGGGTTCGGTACCTCTAACTAGGTTAAGATCCACCGCTCTAGATCGATCTCAACGCTCGTTTGTGTTTTATGGGCAAAGTGACACAGCTTCTCTCGTGACCACGTCGACAAAGGAAAATACAAGAGCCGTACAATTGGTCATGTGGAGACAATCGTCACAAATTTCAGAGGCTGAGGTGGCAAAATACATTTTGCCGATGATTGGTCGCCATTTTCAGACTCGAGGCGACGGTGAGTTCTCACGCAACTAAACAGCCATTTGAACCCGTTCCATAAAAGGAACCGCAGGAGCCACAAAGCCTTTGGACATCTAAAATGCAAATTGATGGTCTTTTTCTTTTGGTTCCTGCTGCAGGCACCTGTTGAACCGGCCTCCCCTTTCAAAACGATGCGTCGCTGCATCTGCCGCATTGGATGTGGCCATCCTCTGAGCCAGAATATCTGCAAGTAATATTCTTAAAAGGTGAGTTGGAAGGACGGAATGCCGTCAAAAGCAACGGTTCAATATTCATCCAATGACTTCTGGCTTGGCTCGAAGATCTTCAAGGAGCGAATTTCTCCACTTTGCCACATCCAATATGGCCGCGGCACAGAGGCATTCTACTGTCGTCTGTGTATGTGAATGTTATCGAGAGCATCGAAACTATGAACCAAATGAAGCAGTGTCTGTTGGGTATTCATAATTGGGCCCGCTGATTGCTGTATTTCTTTTTCGAAGCTCAGAAGCTTTTTTATTTACCTTTACAGGTTCCGACCTCAACTGCCCCCTTTTTCAGACGTTTTCAGCTGGGCGCTCTGATGTTCCTGGATGTTCCTAATTGTCTTTTTTTTTTAAACAATAACAACAAATCATTGCGTGTACAAAGTAGACCGCATGGAGGTCATGAACCAAATATTTGGGTTTCCCGCACCCATCAATGCATTTCAAGTGCTGCCCTCAAGTCTGGGCAGCTCGACATTGGATAAACGCTGTTGGCTCGCTGGTGTTGACATCACTCATTCAAATCCAGCCAGCGAATAAACGGCTCCGACAGCTTTTCTTTGCCCGAATACGGAAATAATGGAAAAAGATCCTTTTGAGAACAATGTGACTTCTGCTCACCCACAATAAACGCCGATTCACTTGGAACCTGGTTTTGTTGTCTGGAAAATCCGTGGGAGGTTACGCCACTTCATTACGTGGTGTTGAGCGCCACCTGTTGGGACAACAAGAAGACGTTATCATCATCATCATCATCATGACACAGGAAGTGACCTTTTTTTGCTACTGTTTTCCCTACTGCCGCCAAATATCTTTGTACCGTGCCGGTGGAGACCAGAGAGAGAAAAAGAAAATATGATGATGAGGAGGATGATGATGGACATGTCGGAACAAAGACTTGAAAAGCCCGTCTCACTTGCAAGGTCACGGGCCAGTCTGTCGTTTCCCATCGCCACCGTTGGCAGGCTGGCTGGGCCCATTTATTTCAGAACAGGTCTGCCTGAGCACAGCGTGTGTGTGTGTGTGTGTGTGTGTGTGTGTGTGTGTGTGTGTGTGTGTGTGTGTGTGTGTGTGTGTGTGTGTGTGTGTGTGTGTGTGTGTGTGTGTGTGTGCGTGTGCGTGTGTGTGTGCGTGTGTGTGCGCGCGTGTGCGTGTGCGCGTGTGTGTGTGTGTGACGTGTGCGCAGCGCCCGGGTGGACTTTGCATAGCGAGAGACATCCTGCACAGGCGAGTCTGATAAGGTTTTTATGTGACTGCGAGACAATGTGCAAGCTGATTGGTTTATGCAAGCTTATAAAAGTAGTGAAAGTGAAGGCACACACGTGTTTTTCACGTGTTGTGCTCAACAGGAAATGACATAACGTCCAGCACAATCAGGTCATTTGTTGAACACTTAAGAAGGCAGCGTTGAGGGACTTGCTTTTTTTTTTTTTTATGACCGCTGTACTTGATCAAAATTGTTCTTTTCCGAGTCCACCACAAAAGTTGTGTTACCCGTGGTCGATCAAAAGGTTTGTCGCAATAGTGTGATATGCTCTTAACAATCCGTTAATTTTCTGACAGTTTGCCATTAAATTGAGAGTGGATTAACTTTTTTATTTTAAAAAAAAGGTCATACTTTTGACTGAAAATAGGTATATCACATAACGTTGGACTTTTTATTTTTTTGAATAGTGTGATATCGTGGGGTATTCTTTTTTTAATTGGAAAAAATGTCATGTCTTTCAGCTTATTCTCCCTTTCGGACTGAAAACTATGACTTGGTAACAGTCAACATTTGTTCAAGTGCGTTATAATACATTTTTATTTCAAAAACAGTGCGCTATTTTATGACGTTTAACTTCCCCCAAATTCTTGAAGGACAAAATGCACTTTGAGGAGTGATTGTGTTTCCCTTCTCGCAGTGCGTCGGAGTGTCGGAAGAGAACCGCTGGTGGTAAACGGGCGTCCTCTGGCGGCACCAAACAGAATCACTCCCTTAGAACAGTTGAGTTGGATGTGAAACTCCTTCCAACATCGTGTTGAATCTTGACGAAATGCCGATTAAACAACACCAACCAAAAAAAGCTTTTGTTGGAGTGCATTTTTTATTTCACATTGTCGCGGCCTTCTATATTTTAATGTGAACGTTATTTAAATATTATTTTCCTTCTATTAAGTACACCTACCAATTAAAGGTTTTCAAACATTCTCTCGTGCCATTGAAGCGTCTCCCAAGTTTTGTCTGGTCGCGTAGTCTCGGAATTGAGCGTTTGTCTCGCTATGTATTTATTTATTGATTGTTCATCATAAGCCGTCGGTCATGAGAGTGAAAACCACGTGAGTATTCCATTTTCGACGGGGAACGTTGCTTTGAACCGAGTGTACTTAGTGTTCCGTTTTCCAATCCTAGCGCATATTTTACGACGCGTTTATGATTTTACGCCCCGCAGGTGCAGCGGCGTATCGAAATGAAGTGCGCGGCGCGCGGGGGTCTCTGGCGCCCTCTTGCGGGCGCGGCTCTTGCAATTGCCGTCGCAAGAATCCTCCACATGCACGGCTTCGCGTTCTTCTAAAGCGAGTGGCCTCACGCGGCGGCCCCCTTTCCCACTCCCACTCGGGGGTGGAGCTGCAACTTTGAGCCCACTTTTTTTTTTTTTTTGTGTTGATGTTGGTGCGAGTGCCGCAAGTTTCATCGCGCATATGTCGAGTTGATCCGTCGGGAGCGCGGAGTGTCCCGGCTCGAGGAGGAGGGGGGGGGGAGGCAAAAGATGATGCTGAGCGTGTTGAAGTTGACGTGCGCCATCGCGACCAGGGCGCTCTTCCTCTTGGTGTCGCTGGCGGGCGTGTGGCGGGTGACCTGGGTGAAGGGGGACCCCATCTTCTGGCTGCTCACGCTGCTCTTCGCGCCGCTTCTGCTGGAGATGGTCGTCACGCTGAAGAGGAGGAAAGGCCAAGATTACAAATGGTAAAAGAAGCGCACGGCACACCACTTTTTTTTTTTCAGCTCCCACCTCAGCTTGCCCCGCATGCAAGGCTCCGGTCTACTGCTGCTGTTGTTAATCGGGACAATGTGGACTGGGTGGTCCCCCGCCATCATAAATCTTCCCTGCGATTGGAAAAGAACATCTTTGTCGTTACTTAGTCGCGTGGAAGCATGATGTTGACAAACAGGCCAGAACGGATGTCCTTTTCAGCTCAAAATGTAAGTTTAGCCAGGGGGGAGGGGGCGATTACGATCGGAGCCGGCCGGCCGGCCGAGATGACCGTCGTCGTTTTGAACTTCGGGCAGCAAAAGAGGAAAAGGAGAGAAACTCGTTTTACTAAGTTAACAATAGGCCTTTTTTAACCCCCTCCTCCCATGAGGACTAAAACTACCCCCAAATTGACTTCGGACTCATTTTTTTCTGGACTTCTTCCTGACACGCAATGCACAACGTTAAAATCCAGAAATGAGTTCCAAATGCCCCCTTTGCCCAAATCGGCGTTGGAATGTGAACGAACTTCAATCAGTGAGCTCGTTGGTCGCACGGGCGCGTGACATCGCGGCCAAAAGAGGACAGAGTGGCGCTGTCTCTGGCCACCTGAAACGTTTCCCTGCAAGAAAAAAAACATCGGATCGGATCGTCGGATAGTTGGGATTTGATACCAAATCGGTGATCGGTTCATTGTCGTGATGTCATCACTAAAAGTCGGAGAGACGTGGAAGGGATCGAGTAGAACAAAGCCCCTTTGAGGCCAGGCGGCTGTGCTGGACTTTCCTCCTCTCCTCTCAATCCAACGCGGTCGGCTTTGCTCCAAAGGGGCATGTTGACGTTTCAATTTCGAGGTTCTTCAGCACCACCCGAAATAGTCTGGCAACAAAGCTGCAGATTGTAACTCAGCGGGTTGGAAATGTGTTGTTGGGTTTTTTTGGGGGCCCTTTCGAAGATGTTGTACAGAAGGGTCAAGCCCGAAGGTGAGTGGATTATTTCTATGGTCAACTTTTAGCCTTTGGAGATGTTCCCTCTCTCGCCATTTCGCATGAAAACACAGCGCCGTCTCCCTGGTGGAGCTGAATGAGGAAACCCAACTATCACAAAGGGGGGGGACCTTTTCCCGTCAGCGTTTCCCCTTGAGCTCTTCCAAGACAGGATGTCCAAAAGTTGACTGAAGTCGCCTTCAGGCTTGTGGCCCCTGACTTGGTTCCTTCCCGGCATGTGCGGGTTCTCATGGAGACTTTTTACGTGTTCCCTTTTAGGTTTTCCCCTCCCATCTTTCTCTTTCTCATCAGTATCATTCCCTCCATTTGGATCCTGGAGCTGCACTACCAGCAGGACAAAGCCGGGGACCCTCAGGTACAAGCGTGGCCTCTTTCGTTTGCCGCAATGAAACGGCAAGACGGCGAAGACACCGTGTCATTTCAGACATCCGTCGACTTATTTTGGGGAAGCCGCTCAGCTCACCCGCTGTCGTTGAAAATGCCTAAAGTGGCAAGCCTCGATTTGGGAAAAAAAGGCCGTCCGCACCCAGTTAACGTCGTTTGACGACTGCTCTCGTCGGGTTTTTGATGCCGCGATCGGGTGTTTCTGGAACACCAGCCCAATGCAGGACCAGACATTCTTCGAGCTCACGTTTATTGTTGAATGCGCGGTAGTTTGCTCCTTGCGCAGCACTTTGGATGCAGCGGCGGTTGCTCGAGAAATGCACTTGAGCTGAGAACGCGGATGTCTAAAACGATACACCCCGAGGGTTGCTTTTTCCCGTTTGATGCCATCCAGTTGAGGGTCTTTGACGGGTCTAAAAAGTGGCAAATTCTAAAAAGGGCGATCAAATCAATGTGATCCGTGGCCATCTTGATGGAAAATGGCGGCGTGGATGATGGAAGCACGTTGTTTCATGACTTAGGCCAGGGTTGGGGGTCAAAACGGGTCACTCGCTCGGATGGACGAATGGCAGATTGGAAAGTTTGCTTTGTCACGTCCTCGTCGTCGTGCGTTCCCATTGGGAGACGGGTCGCCTTCGGTGAAGAACACGTGAGCTGTTCTCCGCGGGTTTCGGTCATCGGGCTGGATCGCGCCGGCGGGACGGCCTCGTCGCCGGGTGGGAGGGCCGCGATGCCGCGTGGCTCCTGAACGTGTCCTCCGACGTAGCTCTCAGCAGAGGCTCTCGTTCATTGCAGTGCAAGAAGCTGGACTCCTGGGAGAACGTGAAGCGAGTCATCAGCCTGAATGAGACCACGGGGGACAACCTCACGTACCACAACTACCTGGAGGTAAAGCTGACTTCGGCGTGCGCGAGGTCATTTTCTGACTGATGGGAAAACGGGGTCAGCGTTCAGAGGCGTGACGGCAGCCCCAAATTAAGCCATTTGCGGTCATCCGTCTCTATAGTCTCAACACCCCCCGAAAAAAACCTCTGACTCCAGGCTGCACATGTGATTTATGTCAGCAGTTGACTCACTCGGTCGATTTAGTCTCGAATCATCATCATCCATTTCTGACAAGTTGAGGTTTGGTTGACAAGCGGTCCTCCCGTTTCCAAATCTGTCCGAGGATTGAATCATCCAAAGCTCCCATTTGGTGTTTGCTCACCCAAAGTGTTTGTTCAGCATTTCGTCAGCAAGCCGCCGAAGTTATCTCCAGACTGCACATTGAAGTGTGTCCTAAATTTGTGGCCGCAAAACGGGTGGGCTGCGCGGGCAGAGCGGTGGCGATGCCTTTTTCACCCGCGATCAAAAGATCCGTGGGCTGTAAAAGGCAACTTTCTGAGAACCTTGAAAGCGCAACGAGAGCAGACTCGTTGGGAGTGCAGAAGCAGCCACCTTTCGGCCCCCGAGCCAAAAGGTTCCTCAAGCCGAGACCTTCCTGGCTGAGCGGCCGCCACCCCCAACTTTGCGTCAGACAAATACAGACAGCCACCAACACGCTGACACATCATTGCTCCTGAGTGGTGGGGGCCGTGTGTGTGTGTGTGTGTGTGTGTGTGTGTGTGTGTGTGTGTGTGTGTGTGTGTGTGTGTGTGTGTGTGTGTGTGTGTGTGTGTCTGGGCGGGGGGCTAAATCACATAGCTAATGACAGCAACACTGAGTTGACGTGAGCTCTTGGTGCATTCAAGTTTTAAAATGTCAGACAAATTGGGTTCGCAGGATGGGGAGAATAAACACGGCAGGAACATTGCACAAAGACGCGAGTGTTGACGTCACGCAGGCGGTCTCCGAGACTGACCGTTAGAGCCGGTCAGACAAAGAGCCTTCTCAGCAGTACTGGCCGGAATCCGTTGGCAGGAAAAGTTGAATGGTGCCATCGAGGCACTAGTGGACGCGAGCGCGGCTTCAATAGCGCAAAAACGGAAAAGGTGCCGTTCAAAACGGGACACGTCACATCCAAACAAGATTTTCCGTCCCGCGTCTGACGACAGAGCGATCGCCAAGAGAAAATGCGCATGCGCGCATCTGTGTAAGGAGAAGAGAAGTGGTTTGATAAGCAGGCCCTGGGGAACTCCACAAAGAAAATGATCCGCTCCCATCAGAGTTTGCGCCTTTGTTTTACGACCGCAGATAATAGCCTTGATGAAACGCCACTACGGCATTTGAAACGATCGCCGCGGCACCCGTGGATCCGGCGTTTCACGGATCCGCCTCCAAAGCTTTCATCCCCAAAAAGAAAAGAGCTGCCTGCTCCCTTTGCCTTTTCAGGGTGGGGGTAGGCTTCAATAACATCCGGCGGGGTCTCGGAACAGCGCAGCAACCCAGTTAGCTGCATGCTACAAGAGTCCAAGCCAAGTGTAAACACATCCAGATGTCCGCTTAGGGAGAAGCAACCTTTTGCGTGTGTGGGCGTGGGTGTTTTTCTTCATCATTTCTGCCATTTGCAGAACATCAACCAGGCGCTGTGCTCCAACGAGTGGATCCTCGCTCTTCATCAGATCCTGCTGGTTCTCCTCATCGTGGGAAAGTGGCTCCTCCCCTTGGGGGGCGGCGTCACCAGAGACGAACTCTCTCAGCTCCTTCTGATCTTCGTCGGCACGGCGGCGGACATCCTCGAATTCACCAGTGAGACGCTGTCAGATGTCAAGTGCGTTGCCCTTCTCGCCGACGCCGAGCTCCGCCCCCTTTTCAACTCTCATCAATATGAGAGCAATTGTCACCAACTACCGGGAACGCCGAGTACTAAAAAGACCCATCCCGACCTGTGTGTTGTCCTTTCCAGAGAGAACAGTCCTCAGTTGGTCTACATCATCTTAGCCGTATGGACGTGGAGCATGTTGCAGTTCCCGCTCCATTTGGCTGGTGAGTAACAAAAAAAAAAATCAAGAATAATCATGACAAAGAATGACGACATGTTGGCTTGGGCAACGGCAGTCCTCGGTTTGAGTCGACTCGCGGATCTCCGTCGGGTGCTTGGGTCTCTCTGCGGCAGAGTGAGACGGCGAGGTCGCCAACGTGACACACGTCTCGAGGCGCCGCCGTCTTGCCGCGGGCGTCAAAGGAGACTGTTCCCATTTGCGGCGCTTTTCCTGCTTGTTTCCGACAGTGGTGAATTCCAAGTCGGACTCGTCGGACGAGCGGGAGGTACGCGAGGTGTCCCTCCTGACCAAGCACAGCACGGACATTTGGGGGATCGTGGAGGCCTTGTTTATCCAGGACGGCCCCTTCCTGACGGTGCGGCTCACAGTCATGACCTACTTCGACGTCTTCCACCAGATGCTGGTCTTCTTCGCCATCAAGAACTTCCTGGTGGTCATTTTGAACGTCTACAGGCTGGCCGTCATCTGCCAGGACTTCAGACTTTCTCGGAGCGGCAGCGGCCTGGGCAGTGCCACCCCGTAATGAGGTGGAATCCAAATATCGGGGCTCATGGGGAAACCCGGAGTCATTCTCAAGTATTTTGATTTTGGACCTTTTGCCTTGTGTCCCTCAAAGTCAGTTCATCGGGAAGAGTCGCCTTTTCAACCGTGTTCTTCCACTTGGGTGTACATGCTCCGTCGCTCTCTCGCTAAACTCACGGGACAGTTGATCAGTTCTCATGGAGGACTGGACTGGAGTAACCGCAGCGGTGCTCAAGCCGAACAGGAAAAGAGGAAGCGGGACGGGGGGGTCAAAAACAAAGAAGAGGGTGTCAGTAGGTTTCTGGATCCGTTTAAAAAGTGTGTTAGCAGAATACTCAACTCAACTCAACTAAAGAATGGAGCAAATATCATATATACAGCAATAAATCAGGAACAAAGATGGTAGAAAGCACCAAGCAGTCAAACTAAGATCAAGTCTGAAACAAAAAAGCCAAATAAGAATATAGTCCTCAACCCCGACAATGACTTTTGACTTCCCATCCCAATTCTTGCAGTCTGAGTGTGAGGTCAGAAATCGTGGGAAAACGGCTGGTCAAATGCTGACGGGATGGCGAGATTGGAGGAACTTAGTCAGGAAAGTGAAAGAGAACGTGCTTGCGTGTAATCACTAGGTAATTACAGGACAGCGTTTGATTTAATGCTGACTCAGACTGTGTGTTCCTGTGTTTTGCTCGACAGTAACACACTTTTCAAGCATTGATGTTGTTTTTTGAACCGCTATAAAAGAGGCCATAAAAACCTCCTGGGAGTGTCCCAAAGTGAATGCAGTAATGCACTGTGAACTGCGTGTCTTGGGGGACAAGCGCATACGTCCGGAAGGGATTCGTTTCATTCCATTTGTGTTGTAATTGTTTAAAAACACTGCTTTTATTATTTTTTTTATGCTGCTTCAAATGAGCCTCAAAAATGAATCTGTACCTTTGTCCAGATTTTTCTATGAATTTTTACATAAAAATTAAAATATTCGTGTTACACAAGCGATGCCAGTAATCGTTCAAATGTTTAGATGTGTCTTTCCAGCACGACATGTGGTTTGTTTAATGTTGTCCATCGACCGCCATTTCAAACTTGAGCAAGTATGACGTCACGTATTGGGGGCAGTGTCAGCTCCCGCGCAAAAACAGACATATGTCGCCTCACTGTGGACATTACAGTAGGAACACATTACTCATGAGGCAATCTGTTCATGAGTTAGTGAATCATTATCTGACAGTTTTATGGAGAAAAGTAAGAGAATTTGTTTATTAGCACATCGCACGTACTACACAGCACACCAAAAAGTCAACAAAATACCTTGACAAGTTTGTATCTTTACGTGGCTAAATAAATGAAAAATAAATGGGGAAAAAACGCTGAAGCATACTGCAGAGTTGACAGGCTCATGCTTTGGGCGACCATCACAAGTGACAGAAGACAAGCCTTGACGTTATACTCTGACCTCAAATGCCAGTCAAGATTCCACTACAGGGCGAGACTTGCTTCCTCCACCCCACCCCCCGCGCCGCCCCCATTACAGCGGACAACCCGTAATATTGCTCGTTAATTAATTGTATTTGGAGTTTCTTAAAAATCAAGAAAACGACATACGGCATAATTATATTAGGCCCTGAAAATTCAACGATAGATAGTAGCAGAATGCGCAAAAATACACCTCCCAGAATGCACCGCGATAGCTGAACGTCATGACGTGTTTATGCTAGCTCCTTCCCCTTTACGCGGAGTGAAATTTTATTCCTGTTCCTCCACATTAGTTTTAATCAAGTTTAATAGGTAATTTCAAGACACACAGAAGGGGCAAATGGTGTTCAAACACACTTTCATGTGTTTAATGGTTCACTTAGCAGTCCTCATCGAGTTTATTTGGCCCGAAGAGACTCGATAATGGTTGCTCTCTGACAGTTTAGCCTGATAGCTTGTCAAAGGAAATGTATTCCCGGTTAAAACTTGTTGCCCTGGTAACCGCAGACACATGCACCGTAAATACTACACGTCCCAGAATGCACCGTGATAGCTCGCCATGACGTCCTTTTCGAGTCCAATGTCTGCTTTACGATATTAGTGATTACATTCATCTTTATTTCGAGGTAACTAAGTTACTTCGCTTATCCTCACGAGCGTTGCGAGCGTCCTACGTACACACTATAGTTTGTATTTTAGCCCCGCTCACCGTGTATGTAGTTTATGTAATGGACAAATGTTTTATACCTGTCATTGTAAATGTATATAATTCCCTAAATCATATCTGAGCGTTTTTGAAAAACAAGAAAAAAATCCAACAAGAGGCCAGTTGCCTTGGGTCAACCATTAGTAACACGCACATTATTATTACTGTTGTTGTTGTTGTGACAATAAGTGAAAAATTACTTGTGAAGATATTGGGGGAAACAACCAAATGGCCCTAATGTTGTTGTTCCACATTTACTCAACTAAACTCAATTTCTCGAGCACTTTAAAACAACCATCGCTGGATACAAAGTGCTGTGCATGGAGCAAATATAATATACAATATACAGGTATAAAACAATAAGTGCTTTCGTGCAGCGTTTTGGCTGCCATCGTGCGGTGAAACAGCGCCAGTCACTTCGACAACATTTCCTTTCAAATCTGCTTCTGCGGCTTCAGTTTTCGTTGTTCGAAACAGGTGGTCGCCAGTTCAGTTGGCACGACCATGACCACCAGCACGCAGGGATCGAACGGCGGGGCTGACATCCGTGCGTGACGACGTAACATGTCCCAATCCCTTCCGACGAACTCAGCTGGGTTGGGCTTTCTTTGCTAGGCAGACAAGTCCAGCCCTGTACGTCCCAAACCGGGTTGACGGCTGCATTGCAAACTCGGGTGGGGCGTTTTATTTTTTTTTCCCACCCTCTCCCTCCCCTCCTCTCCCACAAAGACGGTTAAAAAAAAGCCAGCCAGCCACCGCCGCACACCACCACAAGCAGGCAAGCGCTCCAGACCGCTCGAGCCTCCCTCCCGTTTTCCTCGCCGTCTCGACCGAAGCTCGCTCGCCCGCCATGTTCCGCTGCGGGATCGCCTACCCACGCTGCAGGTGGATCGTGCCCCTGCTACTGCTCTTCGCCATCATCTTCGACATCATCGCCATCGCCGCCACGTCGGGCTGGGTGACGGACGAGGAGGGCAAGACGCACTACGCCAGCATGTGGGAGCAGTACCACGGACGCAACGACCAGTGGGAGAGCAAGTCCCTGATGGAGTTCTGTAAGTGGCGCGCGACGGCGCCGTCGTTCGCGGTCGCGACGCGGGCGGACTTGGGCGGAAAATGCGACACCTCGCGAGAAGAATCCACTTCAGGCGGAGGGTGAGGGGAAGGGGAGGCCTAAACTTTGGAATCCTCTGACCCCCCCCTAACACCCGTGATCCTATCCGGCTTGGGAACACAAACGGACAAAAACCACGATGCCCGATGCACGATCGCGGGCTTTCAAAGCGAAAAGGAGTTGTTAAGGAGGTGTGGCGAATCACGGCAGAATGGCCAGTAGACTCGTGCAATAATAACACACGTTTCTATGACCAGTTCAGGCATGTTTATTCAATTGCCAGAACAACTCGGCAGCACGGCGTAACAGGAGCCGTGGCCATGAGCACAGCGTCAGCTAAAAGACAAACGGAAGTTGCGCTCAACATGTACATCCGCCATGTCCCTTCAGTGAGTAAGAGCGCTATACTGTATACTGTATAACAAATCCTTAACAGGAGTCCCAACTTTTCCTCCCGAAAAACATCAATTACGACTACATGCGATGTCTGATCGCGTTACATCGCAGCTTATGTTAAGGTGCTGCTGTGCATTATCATTTGGGGCTGGCCAGTGCATTTTACAAGTACAAGAGTATTTTCAGGGCAGACAATATCCGGTTTTAAATCTGTAAAAGTGGGCGGTGATGAGGCAGCAGAAGGGAAATAAATACTGGGCCCAAGGTGACCAAGGTTGAGCCCCAAGGCCTTCAAGCGTCTCCAACCCAGAAGTAGTGTTCAACCTAAGTTGGAGTCCAGGCGCCCCCGTACAGTGTCCCTTCCAATGCTTGACCGATTTGACATCAATTCACTTTGAGTGCAAGCAGTTGCTGAACTGACAGCATTTGCACGGCCGTGTTGATGTTTGTTTTTTTTCCAGCGAACTGCAGCAAACGGCCGTTGGCCCCGCGCCGATCAAAGCGGCACGCGGCTCCTGCATTTTTTTTACTCCCGATTCAGCATATCGGCGGTTTTGTTTCTCGAGGGAGTCCGCGTTCAGCAAGTCTTCCGCGGTCTCCCTTCAAGAACGCTTCCTCCTAAACGTCCCCTTTTGTTGTTCCGCCGCCTTGCACCCGTCACCGCGACGGCACTGCCCCTGGTGCCCCACAACAGAGGACACTTTGGTACCGTATTTGTGGTCGTTGGCCCGTGGATATTCCTCCCGACGTCTCTGTGAACGCGGCGGGCAGAGTCCACTTCCCGTTGAGTTGTTTGGACCCGCTTCTTGTTGGCTTTGCAGTCAGAACCAACACCACTGGACCGAGAGGGGGGGGGGGGGGTCATCGCAACATTTGGTCTGACCAAAATGGGTAAATGGAACCTTAAAAAATGGGATATTTCAAAACGGTGGTCAGTCATTTGATGACGTCACGCTCATGCGAGTACAATTCGGAGAATCGGGGAGAAGTTCAACATGTCGATGTTGGACGCCAAACGGGATTGTTGAGGTTTGTGAGAAGAGCCAACTTGCCCAACACGTCTAGTGCGCGTGCGTGTGTGAGACGCGCCTCAGGCACGGGCACAAACAAACGCGCACACACGCACTCACACGTAGACGGCAAAGAATAATTGAAGATGTTGGCTGATCCGTGAACTAACGACAAAGTCGACGGAACGCAAGAATGTGTGCTGCAGTTACAGTCAAGCGGCTTGCTTGCACACTGAAAGGCGCACGTTTTCTTTCACTGTTCTTGTGAAAACAAGGCACCTATTCAACTTGCATGGGGGGGGGGGGAATAACTGACCGCAAAGAGTTGCGTTTCCCACATGGCAATGCGATGATCGGATTGCCAAGTGTGTCTGTTAGACAGCAAAATACGGGCCTAAAATCGGACACCAAACATTTTCGGGGTGAATCTGTTATCAGGAAGCAAGCAAACGGGCCGTTTTTGACAGCTGGAATATCATTTTCCTGAAACTTGTTTCTGAGATTAATTAGTCAGTACTTGGAATTGTTTTTTAATTAACTCATTCAGTACCAGCCAATTCTGGACAAAGTCTGGAAAGACGTTTAAAAGCGTCTTTGGGAGTGAATGAGTTAAGAGTAGTCATTAAAAAAAAAACTTTTTATAATGTGTACATTTTGTATTTGTTAATACCATTTATGTCCAAAAATAGTCATAAAATGTTTACACAGCATGAGAATACAAGAACACGTGAGGAGATTTGTCCTTCTACTCCATACGCGTTCCATCTGGAGTGCGTCACGTGGTGCCGCAGAAGGCGAGCGTGCTCTTGTGGGGTGTGGCGGACCTTGCTTGGTATCAGCCAGGGCCATAAATCGTCATCGCAACCATTGGAGCTCCACAAACTCACAATGTCGCAGGCGTAGCTCACGTTACGGCCCGTATCGTACATGCGGCATGCCCTTTCGAAGATGTCGTTTTTTCGTCCTCACGAGTCTCTGTGTTTGTTGTATGTTGCACGTGCAGCGTGGGCGCAGGCGGTGGCTGCCCTGATGATCCTCGGCCTCCTCATCCTCATCGGCGCCTTCATCCTGTCCTGCGTGGCGCTGTGCTGCACGCTCAACGTCACGCTGCTGCCCGTCATCGGAGTCATGCTTATTGTCGTCGGTAAGAAACGCGCACCCGCCTTTGAAAGAGGCCACGAAAAACATCCATGACTGAATTGGGCCGTCGCTTTCTCACGCTATCGGAGTTCAGCGCTTGCGTCCGAGCTTTTTGGGGAGCAGTTGCTTTGATGGGGGTTTTCTCTCCTTTGCGCTCGCCGTGAGCGCAAGGAGAGCCACCGTCGGCGATACGCTTTTCAGCCAAGAGAAGAGTCGAGCACAATCGCGCATTCATGCAGAAGCTGCTGTCGGCCACGACGAGGCACGCGCACGTACGCCACAGGTGTCAAACACGCAGGAAAGCAGCCACCGAGGAATGGAGTCGGAGACCTGTCAGATCTTTCCTGAGGAGAAGCGGCTCGGGGAATGGATGGATGGGTGGGTGGGTGGAAAAAGCCAAAGTTGTCCATCCATCCATCCATCTTCTACCGGGGCCGGGTCGCGGGGGCAGCAGCTTTAGCAGGAAAGCCCAGACTTCCCTCTCCCGAGCCACTTCTTCCAGCTTTCCTAGGCCAGCTGGGTGACATCGTCTCTCCAGCGTGTCCTGGGTCATCCTCGGGGTCTCCTTCCGGTGGGACGTGCCCGTAACACCTCACCAGGGAGGCGTTCAGGAGGCATCCGAATCAGATGCCCAAAGTTGTACAAAAGCCCAACTGAGGTACTGTAGGTACCAAAACGTCCACACTTGTTTGGAGTCCAAATTCGGAGAAGTGTGAACCAATGAAAGAGTCGACGTGAATCGAGTCGGTCTTTGTCAGGCCACATGTTTTGGGAGGTTTTGAGTGAAGTCGTGGTGAGCCTTTCGGGCCGCGTTACCACGGAAAAAGGCTCCCGACTGTAAAAAAGCGCCCCTCTCCACACGATTCTACGCTGCGTGCCGTTACCCAGGGCAACCGAGGCATTATGCCTCGCGGACAGCAAAGGCTTTGGCCTGCCGACCGCTGCCGTTTCACGCGCGGACGTGACCGACATTCCCATTTTTTGTATCCGTCCTTTGTTCCGAGCCCTTTGCAAAAGACTTCCCCGAGCGTTGGCTCATGTCGGACTTTGCTGTGGGAGTTCTGAGGGACAAAAGGTCACACAGAGGAGTGACAGCAGGGAGCAGGAAATGTTGACGCTTTCTGTAAGCCGCTGGGAGGGGGCCGGTCCCAAAGAAACAACGTCATGACGTTCTGCGCAGGCTGAGGGAGGGCAAGAAGGAGGGCGGCAGGGAGGCGTGGGGGGTCGGTCGGGCGTGTTGTCGCCATGCGCGCAATGTTGGGACAAACTTTCTCCTGCCGCGGCCACGTCTACTCAATTGCGTGTGCAGTTGGGCTGGAAGAGCAAGACAAAAATCTTTGAGGCGTCGGGAACAAATACAACAAATGATGAGAGGCAGGATGACATGGGGGGGGTGGACGTGGGGGGATAGCGACTGCCATGAAGGCGCTCCCCTTCAAGTAGTCGTCTGCAAGCTCAATCTTTTCTTTTGAATGCAGCACCAGTCGCTCGTCTTCTTTGGAGGACGATACGATGCTGATAAGTGCGGCTTCAATCTTTTGGAGTCCAAGTACAAAGAAGCATGCATTGGAATCTTCAAGTTCGGAAACGTTTGGGAAGAGGAGCCCGAATGGCACCCGGCGGTGACGTGACCTGAAGGTCACAAAAATGTGGACTTTGATTGGCTCGTCGCCCGTTTTGCGTTGCCGCTTGTTTGCGACAGGAAGCGGCGGCTTGTTCTTAGCGCTCACGACGTCGCCCGATGACGCCGCAGCTCTGCTTATTGTCCGCCTCATAAAATCAGAAGTGACTCACGTGTCTGCCGTGGAAAGGAACGCCCTGAAAAACAATCCTGTGCAGTTCCTCAAATGCTAATGAGGTGCTTTTTTATTATTTTTTTTCTCTCTCTCCTTGCGTCAAAACTCATCCCCGATGGGTGTCGACGCCTTTTTCTCAAGAAGGCGCAACGGGCGGCTCATGAGTCCAAATATGATTGCTTTGTTGTGACTCAGCGCCAAGTTGCTGATGAGGAATATTCTGGTCCAATAGTGTCTCGCGTTGGCGCGAAAGTATTTTCCTCACAGTCTTGTCAGCCGGCGCCGTCATCTGCCGACGCTCGACCAAAACGCCGGAACGAATGGTCATCGCGATGGGCCGCGCTTTTCGGTCACAAAGTCCAGGCCCGGCGGCACAACCGACGTCCTGGCAAAGCGACGCGCGTTTGAACCAATGTCGCGTGTGTCTGTGCAGTGGTGCTGCAGGTGATCGCCCTGATCATCTACCCGGTCAAGTTCAACGAGCAGATCTTCGAGGGCCACTACTACTACACGTGGGCGTACGGCTTCGGCTGGGGCGCCACCTTGCTGTGCATCGGCTGCGCCGTGCTCTTCTGCTGCCTGCCGCGCTACGAGGACGAGCTCACCGGCCTGGCGAAGACCAAGTACCTCTACACGTCCGCCTAAAGCCCCCCCCCGCATCCCCCCGAACCCCAGGCCCCGCCCTCCCCAACCACCAGAAGCGTGTCTTTTTGTACATTTGTACACTTTCACCCCAATTCACGATGCAAATGGCATCGGCGTCGCCAGTAGCGGCGACCGTTTTGTCCCCGAGAGCTTCTCCGTACGAAACATCACCCAAGTGCCTGCGCGTCAATCGGAAGGAATGGAGTGGGAGCAATTGTTGCAGCATTTTTGATCTGGACTCGATGATTTGGACTCTTTGATCGGGGGCGATTGGATCCCGAGCCACCGCTCCGGCCCGCTCTGCAACCGGGATCCAAAATGCTTCCGCTTTCAATTCGGCGGTTGTTCTGAAGTGTTGATCCAGAACGATCCAGAGCATTGCTTCGGGAGCGAATGATCTGGGGCTCAATCGAGCCCGGAGCAGATGATCCCAAGCCATCGATCAGGAGCAATCGTTCTGGCCCCGCTGTTTGGGAGCGAGTGATCCGGAAACATTGGGAAGTTTACCATCCGGGACGTTAATTTTGAGGATTGTATTCTGGAGCATTTGATTCCCACGGTGAAGCCCAACAACAAATGGGAGAGATTCAAAAGAAAAAAAGGCTCATGGCTTTGATTTGCCGATTGGTTAAGATGGTTTGATCTGGAGCGATTGTTCCGGGCACTTGATCCTGGGCAAATTGATCCGCGGGATTTGTTCCCAAGTAATACGCAGCAACTTAGCTGCAGCGTTTGATGTGTAGCCAGGTAACCCGCAGCAATTGGTCCAGCTCGCCGTGCAATTTGAAGCAACAGATGGGATCCAAAAAGCTCTTTTCAAATTGGGAGATTGAAACAAACACTTTGATCCGGCGTGCTTGTTCCCGAGGCAATTGTTCTGGAGCCAATGATCCCGACCGAGCATTCATTCCAGACCGATTGATCTGGATTGAATGATCTGAAGAGTTTGTTCCGGAGCAGTTGATCCAGCCCACCGTGCGATTCGAACAACAAACATGATCATCAATGCTCATCGTTTGTTATTCAATTACCGCTAGCTTTTTTTGGGAGGGAGGGAGGGAGGTGCGGGGGGCGTGGATCGAAAAAAGGTGTCCCTATCCTGACGGTGCACGGGAATTTCACACATCGCAATTGTGAATGGCTCGGTTCCAGTGTCTTTCCACAATGCGATAAAATGTGGTTCAATGTCCTCCTTGCACCTTTCTTCTTGGCATTTCTCATGCTCAGATCTTCATTTTTTAATGTTTTTTTTTTTTGCCTGCACGCTCTTCATTTTGTATTAATTATTTCTCGTCAAGAGGCTTGAGGGGGGGATTAACTTCGCTTCGCATTAGACGCCAAGTGATTTAATTGCGCTAAAATCCAACATATTTTGTGATATTTCATCTTTTAGAGAAATTAGGATTTGAAAACGATATCCGAGTGTGTGTAAGCTGCCTTGATTGTGACATTAACTTTAAGGGGGGGGGTTGTTGTTGATTTAAAGGGAGCAGTATGTACTCAAAATGTTGTGAGTTTGTTTTTTTTCTAAAGCGGTGTGTTTGGGTTTTAGTCAAGGAGGGAACGAGCATTATTCAGTGTGAAAAACACCCAAACTCTTGGTCTGATGTGCCTTACCTACTCAAATGTCCGATTTTTGCATCAAAATACTGTACAAGACCTCCTTGTTTGATGTATTGTGTGAATTAACAACAAAAAGAGCATATTCTAGTCAGCAAGTCGTGTCAAAAAAAAACAACGGCTGACATGTCATTACTGACAGCCTAAACCAAAAGTCTGATCAATATTTAAAAATAAGAATTGATCATGGCAGGTTGCGTGTGTGTGTGTTGTCCTACTACTGTTTTAACACTTTTTCAGTCTTTCCTGTGGGTGTGTCACGGGTGCTGCCATTAACTAGTTGCCCCTCATTGTTCTTCTGCTGTAGTTAGTGTGAAGCGAGTCTCTTTTTTTGTAGTTTGTATTTTTATGCAATAAACTCTTTGTTTGGACTAAAAATTGTTTTTGTTTCTCCGTTGGGGAAAACACCACACCTCAAATAGACACACCATGTTGCACGTCGCCGACACACCAGGCGTGGCATCTGTAAAGCTGCCGCATGGTGTATTCGGGGTAAAAAAAAAAGCAACCTCGATCCGTTCGTTCCATAACCGAACCCAAAACACAATGTGTACTATCAGAGCAAGATATTCTTTATTCATAATACAGTACTTAGACTGTACTCTATTTAAAATCATGCTCCTTTATTTGTGTATACTGTCAATGCTGTTACCAAAAACGCTTTGTACTCTGCAGCCAATTAAAAACAAAAACAGACTTCAGAACAATTTTGAGTTCAAATACATTTGAAGGGGAAGGACATCAAAGTAAGCAGATTGGATCGTGAGCATTATAAAGAAACAGGAGTGTATATATATATATATATATATACACTGTGTATATATATATATATATACACTGTGTATGTATATATATATACACTGTGTATATATATATATATATATATATATATATATATATATATATATATATATATATATATATATTTAATGCAACAGTTGATGCCATAAAAGTGTCTGTAAAAATAATGATTCAAAAATGTTTGAGATGAGAAAAACGTCTACGCTCCAGAGGGGATTTTGTTGACCGATCTGATGAAATCCCAGACCTTTGTTATGTTTTTTGTTAAGATAAGGAGCCTCTGAGAGGAACGCCAGGGCAAGCGCGAATCAGCTAAACTGAGATGATAAACAACAGGCAGGAACGTTCACCTTCAAGCTAAACAACTGCCGGAAATGCCGAGCTAACTGCTCAACACTACAACAGACAGTACTGTTAGTGTGAAGCAAAGCGCTGAACTGAGAACTGGGCCGCTAACCTTAAAGCTAAAGGGGGGGGAAAAGACAGGGATGTGAATCTTAATCCTAAACAACTGCCAATCAATGCTAACCAGAATGGTAAACAACTGACAGGAATGGTATTTCAGTGCGACACGACGGATGGGCACAAATGGTAAGCTTGAGGAAAACAACTGACAGGAATGAACGCTAAAGCTCACTTCTCCGACCGGCTGTGTGCAAACAGGTTGCTGAACTTTGTCCTCGCCTTCTCAACGCACACAACCGCGGTGATAAGCAGCCAGTGACTCACACCCACCGGGCCCCACCCTGGGAAGGGCCTCCGTGAGGAATCTGACTTGCCCCAAGCTCAGCGTTTGCCTGAGTGTCTGTGTGTACTGAGTGACAGCTTCATGGCGGTATGACTCTGGTGTGAAATAATGGCAGGCGGACGGGCGGGTGGGAGAAGGTGTTTTTAGGTGGAGTCGATGTTGAAGTGAAACTAAAGACACAAAACAGGAAGTTGCGGGGGGTGGCAACTTTGCCTGATGGCCTTCTTCGCTCAACCCCCCTCAATCCCAAGCCTTAAATCGACTTCCTGCGACTGCAACAACAACACTGTAAAGCGAATCAGCTCTCACGTTCACTTTTCCAATGTGTTGATGAAATTCATGCCTTGATATATAGGTTCCCTTACATCGCGGATTTTCGTCGATTGAGGGTGAGTTCACTTCCACAACTTTTACGTTGAGATCACCATGGAAGCGACAATGGTTGAATTCCGCACAGCAAAACAGGAATGACGAGTCCTGTTTTAAGGAAGTCACACTCCGCCATCTACTGGCCAAGGGCATGTGCCTGAACAACGCATGAGCACGGGTTATAGACCGCCACACGAAGTCAAGTCAAAGTTAACCGAGTTCAGTTTTTAATGCTTTAAATAATGTGAATTAATCTGCAATTTCTTATTTTTGAGGCAGCATTTTCTTGCATGGTGTGTTTAATTCTAGTAGGGGTTGGTTTCGACGGTGACATAAAACTCTAAAAAACTGAAAAATATGATCATAAAACTCCACACGATTATTTGCATTGTTATCATGAGTGTTGTCGTTATTTCGCGTAGTTATCTTTGCACAATCAAGACGGCTGCGCCCTGGAGCCCCCCCTGGCGGCGCCCAGGGTAACAGCCCCCAGGGGTGAGGGAGGGGAGGGGTGAGGTGACTTGCGTGAGGGAGGGGAAAAAAAATGGGTGGACGGAAAGTCCCTGCGTGGAAATCCCCTTGACTTGGGCTTTTTCTCTCCCCCCCCCTCGCTCTTTTTTTTTTTTTTTTTCCCCCACATGGTTTTAAACGCTCTCGTCGGCGTCCACGCGTGCACTCGCTGTGAACGAGAAGGCTGGTCAAAGTGCGAGCGGTACCCCCCGCATTCCCCGCCCCAAAAAGATTACAGCGCCGAGAGGAGAAGCTCGAATGGCGCCGAGCGACAGGACGAGGCTGCCGAGCATCCGGCGGCTTTTGTTGTAGCACCAGCCCGCCGCGCACGTCGGACAGGTAAGCACGGCCCGACGACGCGTCTCCTCGGCTCGGCTCGGCAGGCGAGTCCGAGGAGGAGGCGGCGCCGGTGGTGGTGGTGGGCTGGGGGCCTCCTCGAGTCGGCGGAGGAAGCGAGCCTCTCGCGACAGCCATTGTTTACAAAGACGTCATCCTCCTCCGGCCAGCGGGCCGTCGCGGGGGCCGTTTAGCCTGGACACGGCCGCCTCTCAGCGGACGCTATTCGGAGGCCTCGTCGGCCTGTATTGTTGTCGTTGGGCATTACGTCAGCACGTGTCCTAATGTGTGTTGTATGTTTGGACCCCCCCAAATCCCTTCCACCTTTGCTCTTGCACCTGCTGCTGTTGGAGACGTGAACCAAACAGCTATTACACAGGTGTCAAACTCAAGGCGCAGGGGCTAAATTGTCGCCCCTGACCCACAGGCACCCATTTTACATTTGAGAAAACAAAAATGGACCTAAAAGTGCTGATACAATGATGATCTTATCATGACTGACTCACGAGTTGACTTTGTCATTGTGAAACACGGGCCTCTTTAGTTGGACACAAAGCGTTTATTACTATTCTGTGGTATGGTTGGCAACAGGTGCCTCGCAGGTTTATTCAGAGATGAAAGTCCTCCGGATTTTCCCGGAATTCTCAAATTTTAATGAAAATGTCTCCGGAGAATTGAGGAAAAATTGCCTAAAATTAATCCGGATATTAGTTGACAACATTGAACGAACACGCGTTTTAGTTAGTTTTGCTTTCGCGAGCGTAGCCATGTTGAGGCACTAACACTAATAACAGTAAAGAGATTTTCGTCTCTTTTCGTCTCATACTTGCTAAACCCCAGTGGAACGAATAAAAGACGCCGTGGACAAGACAGTTGTTGTCGTAAAAAATATATTTGGACAAAAAGGAAACGCACGGAATGGCAGAAAAACATGTCCGTCCGACTTCGAGCGTCGTCTCGGCTAGCTTAGCTTAGCTGTTGTCGTGCGTGACGTCAGTTGCGTCGGCGCTGATTGGTTGAAATCAAAAGACACGCTAGCGTACATGTTGGCGCTGACACACGCACAGCAGAGAGCCGCGGACTAGCCTAGAGTGGCGTCGCCACAACTGTAATACCCTCGCCTCGCATTCTAATGGCCTCGCCATATCTCGGAGATTTCGTAATTTCGGCGAGAACGGAAGCCACAAAGGGTGCAAGGGGGGAGCCCAATCACTTAACTTGATTTGCAGGCCCGAGCCCGAAGCAAACCCGAGATTTCGTATTTTATTTGTGAGGACTCGGGAGGAGGAGGGGTGATTTCTGATAACAAGGCCTATCTTTTGGAACGTAATCTAAGTTAAACAAGACTGGATAAACATTTACATCTTTTATATTTCTGTTTCTGAAGAGGTTACATTAACGGACAATTTTCCATCATTGACTGATTTTTTTTTAAGAGTGGACGGGGAAGATTTAAGGCCGTCTTGTCATCTTGACGGGTTGAAAATTGGCCCATTCACCATAGCAGCAGTACGTCCTTAAGAATCGAACCTTAAGAATCGAACGCGTCACTTGAAGAGAGAGAAGCAGCCAGACTAAAAGGAACAATGACGGCTAGATCATAAAGATATGAAGGAGTTCTTTGAATTGTTTTTGCGAGAGTTGAGTACAGTACGTGTTGTGATGACGCCACTTCTGTTTTTTGGCGAACCACGGTCTCTCGTGGCCCGAACCCGAAGCAATGTTTGACATTTTTAGGCCCGGCCCGCGGCCCCTTCTTACCTATAGTGTACATGCAAATATATATATATATTAGAGCTGTCAGTTTAGCGCGTTTTTATCGACATTAATTTAAATGAATTTTATCGGGATCAAAAATTTTCTCGCGAGATTAACGCGGCAGACGTCACAGCGGATGTGACGTTGCTCTATAAATAAACCAGAAACAAAACATCAAACGCGCTGCACAAGTCCACACGTTTGTTTTGCCAGCCACGGCAGCGCGAGACACCGAAAACGGATATTTAAATAGTTTATGAATGGAAAGTTTACTTTTAAAAAGTTGCCAGACTGACAAGACCAAAGTGACCTGGATGTTTTGCAGTCGTAAACTGAGCTATCATCATAGCACGTCGAGTCTGAAATACCACTTAATAAATGGCCAAGCACACCGCTGCGTGAGTAGTCCGCCCCCCTCGTCTCAGACAGACGGCTATGGATCATTTCAAAGCGAAGAAAATGGATGACACGACAAAGAACAAAGTTGCTGAAGCAATCGGCAATTTAAACAGCTTGGGCTAAAATGTTGCTAGAACAGGGGTGTCTTTATTTAGCTCATTTGTGCATAGTTGTCATGTTTGTCCGTCTGCAATCTGACGTTTAAAGAAGTAAATTGCGTTGCAGCCGGCGCTCCACTTCCGGGTTGGACCTTTGGGACTTGTAGTTCTTTTGTTCGATTCGACTTGATATGTTCATGCCGGCGCTCCACTTCCGGGATTGAGTATTGGGACTTGTAGTTCTTTTGTTCGATTCGACTTTATGTTTGTGTTGAATGGTTTCTTACGTTTAAAACAATGAATAATGATGACGATAATGATACATAGTGAAATCAGGGTTGATTACATTATTTATTAAACGTATTGTTACATAAAGGTATTCATAATGTCAATTATATACATATTTACATTGCGATGCAGAAAGATAGATATTAGAGCTGTCAAACGATTAAAATTTTTAATCTAATTAAAAACTCAACTGTCATAATTAACTCAAATTAACTAAAAATTAATCATGATTGCTCACTCATTTTTTATCGTTTCTGAATTTCCTTTTATATTTTTTTTGTCCTATTTACCCCCATTTTAATGCTCTCATCAACATGGAATCATGAATCAGTTTTCTATGTGCGAAATGCAAATATTTACTGAAATAACAATTTGGATTTTCAATTTTACATGAACATTTTTCACTTGGAGCAGTTATTCACACATTATCTCTCACACAATATTACTGTCCATCAACAACAGTGAAAACAATATTTTGTCACACAACAGCTGCTTGAACAGCTCTTTTTAGGGAATCAAAACAGCGCAATATAACATTATAAAGTGCACATCTAAGGTAAACTAGTACTCGTAATGGAGGCTCTCGCTGGCAATCCGTAGTGGAGTTGTTCAGTTAATTCCGTTTTTCACGGCCCCCTGAATAAGGATTGTCGGTCAGCATGGAAGGATCTCTCGTTCTGTACTTTTTTGATCATTTATTGGAGCACTTTGCAGCAGAAGTAGTAGTAGTTGTAACAGAAGTATCAGAAGCAGGTAATAACCTAAATTACACATACATGCAGTAAAACATTAATATATCTATCTTTCTGCATCACAATGTAAATATGTTTATAATTGACATTATTTAATACCTTTATTTAACAATATGTTTAATAAATAATTTAATCAACCCTGATTTCACTATGTATCAATATCGTCATCATTATTCATTGTTTTAAACGTAAGAAACCATACAACAGAAACATATCAAGTCGAATCGAACAAAAGAACTACAAGTCCCAATACTCAATCCCAGAAGTGGAGCGCCGGCATTAAACCCAAGCTGAAACGCAATTTACTTCGTTTAAACGTCAGATTGCAGACGGACAAATATGACAACTATCCAAAAATGAGCTAAATAAAGACAGCCCTGTTCTAGCAACATTTTAGCCCACGCTGTTTAAATTGCCGATTGCGAACGGTAACTGACTGTGATTGCATAGCGATGCGGCAAACAAAGCAACCGATCATGACTGAATCTAAAAGCTAACTTTACACATCTGACTTGATAAGAAGCACTCGCGTAGCTTAACATTGAGCCATGCCGACGACGAAGCGAGTGTATTCACTCACGAAACAAAACGCTATTTATACATCGCGCGACGTCACCTGTCAGTGGCAGCCCCGCCTCTTAAAGCGCCAGGTCAATCCAACAGGAGTCGTTCAGCAAATTTGTTCTTCGTCGTGTCATCCATTTTCTTCGTTTTGAAATTATCCATAGCTGTCTGTCTGAGACAAGGGGGCGGAGTAGAACGTCAGCTGTGCGCTTAGCCATTAAGTGGTATTTCAGACTCGACGTGCTATGATGATAGCTCGGTTTACGACTGCAAAACATACAGGTAACTTTGGTCTTGTCAGTGGAACAATCTGGCAACTTTTTAAAAGTAAACTTTCCATTCATGAGCTATTTAAGTATCCGTTTTCAGTGTCTCACGCTGCCGTGGCTGGCAGAACAAACGTGAGTGGACCCGCGCAGCGCGCTTGATGTTTTGTTTCTGGTTTATTTATAGAGCAACGTAACATCCGCTGTGACGTCTCCGCGTTAATCTCGCGAGAAAAATTTTGATCCCGATAAAATTCATTTAAATTAATGCCGATATAAACGCGCTTAAACTGACAGCTCTAATATATATATATATATATATATATATATATATATATATATATATATATATATATATATATAATTTTGTATTTTTCTGGAATTTTCAGGAAAGTCCACTTTCATCTCTGTAATATGTGAGACATTCTAAAATGGCTTCAGAGACGTTTTGAGCTGACCACCAAATTCCGACCAATGGGATTGATTTGATTTGATTTAGCGGCGTGCCGATTGTGTTTGCGGTGCTTTCCCAAGACAGCTATCAATCGAAAAGAACATCAAAGGGGGGAATCTGCGGCCGTGGTTTCCCGGCAGACTCAGCAACCCCGCCGCCGTCTCCCTCTGTTGCAGTTTCCGCCTCGTACTGCCGCCGCTGCTCGGCCCCCGCCGCTCGGCCCCCGCCGGTTCCCGTGCCTCGCCGCCATGTCGCAGGGCCAGAACTTCCTCCCCAAGTTCCTGTTTGTGTCCAACCTGCTGAAGGCGGTGAAGATCCGCCAGCGGGTGCCCAACGACGTGCTGAAGCCGGCGGCCAGCGGCGGCCTCATGCACCACCTGCGCGGCATGCACCGCTACACGCTGGAGATGATCGCCATGAACCACTTCCCGCAGGCCTTCCGCGAGGTGGTCCAGGCCGCCATCTTGGACCGGGCCATGCAGACCTCGTTGGAGCAGGAGAAGAAGCTCAACTGGTGCCGGGAGGTGAAGAAGATGGTGCCTCTGCGCACGAACGGTAAAACAAACACTCACTCGCTTGCTCGCTCGCCATTGCTGCTCTTGCGCCTTTTCGTATGATGTCTCTTTTGTTTTTATTTTTTGCTTTTTTTGTTGCCAATTCTCAAACAACGGCTCGACCTTCCTTCTTCGGCACATGAGCGAAATGAAGACATTTCATAGCGACCCCGAAGGCTCACGCAAGATTCAAAGACCAAAGTGGAGGACGCAATTCACCGCAATCGGAGTTAGTTTTAGAAGCGGAAGATGCGGAAGTTGCCATTGGCTGGCAAGCATTTTGAGGGCGTCCCCCGCCTGAGACAGCCGGGAGAGGCGGCGGCACGCCCCCGCGACCACCCTCCCGAGGAGGAGCCCAATTAGAAAAAGGATGGATTGTCAGTTTTTGGAAAAGTAGTTTTGTTTTGAATCAAATTTCCAAGTTTTGATGGAGTTACTTGGTTAGTTTGAGCTACCTTGAAGAACCTTGGTCGCTTGTTTCCGTCCACTTGATCCACGTTGTCCGTTGGGGTCTTTTTTTAACTTAACATTCATCTGGTTCTGGCTGCTTTCAAGGGCGCTCCCAAGTTCTTCTGTGCGATTCCCTTTGCCTAAATATTGTTGTGATGTATTTTGCGCGAATTCCCGCTTCTGAGTGGCTCCGCTAAGGTTAAGGGTGCCAGTTGCCCCTGGTTCACCTCTTGGCTGTCCTTCCGGCGCTCTGTTTGGCCACGGTGTCTATTCCAAAAGCAGCTTTCTTCCGGTTCGTGATTGTTTACGAAAACTATTCACCCACGCACGACTCCGCTTGTGCTGAGACTCTGCCTTTTTTCCGCGGTGGCTTTCTTCGGGTATCTGGTTGGCTCAAGTGGCTTTAGTGGCCTCCTGGTTCTTGGTCTCCCAAGCGTGATGCTCGCCGTCTTTCCATCGGCATGAAGCTCCTCGTCTCCCCAAATGACTCCTGTCGGGCCTCCGATGGGCTCCAAAGCGGCTCATTAGCCACCGTGATGAGCCAAGAGGCAAAATGAAACTTGAGGATCTCAAGGGGAACGTTGGCCAGTCGACTCAATTCCACCTTTGCTTGCGTAGTTACCGTAAGCGATGGCGGTGGGGGCTTCTCGGGTTCCCCTTCACTCTTTTTGTCGACTGTTTTTTAATGTTGCCAAGTCAGGTGTTCGCAAAAGCCACGGAACATTCCGGGGCCCGCCCGCGCACCTGTTCTGAAGCACGCTGTGGAAACGCTGTGCGTTCGCACCCTTTTCTTGACAGCGCCGACCCCCCACCCCCCACCTTTTTTTTTTTTCCCCCACGTGTGCAGGAGGGCTGTAAATCTCGCCGCTTCTTCGATAGATTGACATGGCCGGGAAGAAGATTGACACCCCGCCTTGGGGCGTCAGGTGTATCTCGGGCTCGTTAAGTCAGACGCGAGCGCGCTCTCTGAGCGCCGTCGCAGTAAAGCAAGCGCAGCGGGCCGGGAATCCATCCGGAGTTCCGAAACCCATTGCCTCGGTTCACGAAGGTCGCATTCCAGTTCACCCCCGGATTCCTGATTCACTTGATTGATTTTTATATTCACTGAAAAATTGCCCCCAGTAGCGATCGGACTTTCACACGGGAGACACTCTCGGAAGAAGCAGTGAACCCACTGTGCTTTGATAAATCACGTAGGTGTTATTGAACATGACCTGATCGAAACAAGAACTCGTCGTTAAAATCAATATGAACTACCAGGCAGGCTACGTAAATCAAGACCCTCGTGACATCCTCGTTGCGGTGACGGTCTCGCAAAGTCACTCCCGCCTACTTTGGCATTTGCCCAAATGAGCCTCGACCAGAACTGACTCCCCTCGAACAAAAACGGCCGATGCTAAACTGCCCTTAATTGACGATTCCCAATGACGAGGGCTTGGCTTGTGCGGGGGGCCGCTTCGTTGCGCGCCGCGGCTTTGCCTCCTCTGCGCTCAAGGGAAGCATGGGCCCAAAGTGGCGTGGGGGGAAGCGGAAATAATCTCACCTTTTTATCGCAAGCGCCGCTATGACTGCTGGGAGGCGGAACCAGTCCAGAGTGTTGACTCAGAAGCGACCGTAACACACATGCTCACGCCGCCTCAGTTCCTCTTCAGAAAGCACCCTGAAGTCGACTCCAACTTTCCTGGCAGCCTGCTGCCGGCAACAGCCACCTGGCGAGCGCTGATGATGTAATCAAAGTGAGACCCACCGCCACACACCAGAGTCGAAAAGCTTGCTTGCCTCACTCTCAAGGACCCGGACGTGACATTCAGCAAAGGACACACACACACACGGACACACACACACACACACACACACACACACACACACACACACACACACACACCCGTCAATGAAGAACCACCTGGAGACGGTCATAAGAATCGCAGCTCTTTGCGTGGGCCATCCTCGTTTCCATTGCCGCCGATTCCCTGAAAAGAGCTCTTCGAATTCATTAGATGACGTCGACAAAAACAGACCGGTGGTTAAGCGTGGCCGCGCGATAAGCGTTGGAAAATGGGTGGTAGTCATCCAGACCAAAATGGCCGACAAACGGGTCCCGGTCGACGAGGGAGGTAAGAAAGCCTGTCGAGGATCCCCGCTGATGATGACTGCCGCTTGAAAGCAGCAGTGTTGCTTTTTATTTGATATCAATGAGTTTGACACCCCTGATTGAAACTCTCCGTTCTCGTCTTAGTTCGTGAAGACTTTTCCCCCCTTCAACTTTTGTCTTCTCCAGAGCTTGTTTTGCTTGCGAAATTGTGTCGAGTTTCTGATGCAGCTGCACACTCATTCATACTTGATGTGAATGACGTTAGCAGCGGCACTTGCAGTTTCAAGATAACACACCAGCACCCCCCCCAACGGAAAATCCGGGACCAGCTAAGTGCTGCGTTTGATGAGCCAGGATGAAGAATATGAAGAGCACAAGCTGGGAAATTCCTCTCGAGTGTGGCAACAACAAGGTTCTCTGAAACCAAATTTCACAATGCCAGAAAGACCCAAGGAGGCTTTTCAGTCAGCGCAACAACGTCGTTTGGTTGCGCCTGCAAGTACTGCACCGAGGCCTCGCAATCAATCCATCCATAAAGCAACACTTCTTTAGGAATGAATGCCGTTAATTCAAAAAAGAATGTCGCAAGAATAAAGTAGCAACTTTTATGTGCAAATCTGTCATTTTTAGCAGAATGTCTAAAAATGACAAGATCAAAGTTCAAATGATACAAGAGCACGGTCAAAAAAATTGGAGAAAAACAGTATGAATGAAGTCAAAATGTTAAGTTGCGATTGTGAGGGGAAGACTATGAAATAGTAAAGAAAAGTCGTCCAATGTTTTTTTTTTTTGTGCGTGAAGGAGATGGCAACTGTTTGCTCCACGCCGCCTCCCAGTACATGCTGGGCGTCCAGGACACGGACCTGGTCCTCCGGAAAGCCCTCCACGGAGTCCTCAAGGAGACGGACACCGGCATCTTTCGGGCACGCTTCCAGGCCCAGCTTCTGCACTCCCAAGAGTTCACCCAGACGGGCCTCCGCTACACCACCACGGTAACGAGGCGTGCTCTCGGCGTGCCTGCAAGTAGCCCTCCTTCATTTTGCTCCAGAAATCCACAAATCGCCTTGGCGTGTCGCACGCTTTCCAGAACTGGGAGGAGGAGTGGGACAAAATCGTCAAGATGGCCTCTCCCATCTCCACTAGCAACGGCCTGCAGTTTGACTCGCTGGAGGACATTCACATCTTTGTCCTGTCCAACATCCTGCGCAGACCCATCGTCGTCATTTCAGGTACACGCAACAAATTCATCAAAACCGGAAGAAGCTGTTCGACTCCGTTCGACCTTTGCAGGTTACCGTGACCTGGATGACTGACAATCAACAGACATGGTGGGAGGGAGGGGGGGAGGGGGTATTTTTGATGTCGTGGTCGGATGAAAACAACCTGGGCACTTATGCTAGTAGGGTAACAACACTTCAGTGCTTTCTATCTATACCGTGTACACACACACACACACACACACACACACACACACACACACACATCAGGATATTTGTAACTCAAGAAGAAAAACTTTCCCCTCAAAGATACGTATCTGAAAAACATGAGATGATACCACAGTTGACCAGAAAATGAGAATGTGTCATATGAAAATCGAGTCACACTCTTTCCAAACTGAATTTTGAAGACGGAAGACACAACAAGCAAAAAAGTCTGTCCACTGTCCTAAACATCAGGTTAACTCATTCACTCCCAAAGACGTTTTTATATGACATTTCAGACTTGGTTTAGAATTGGCTGGTCCTGAATGAGTTAACAGCATGACAATTTGAAGTAGGAAAATGCCCCAATGAATCTCCAGAAATATTCAGAGTTACTCGGAAAACCTCACATTTCGGGACTAAAATCTCAATTTACTCTTTGCATCCAAAGTCGTCATCTTAAACTGAAATTTTCAAACTGAAAAGTTCCAAGGGGGGAGGGGGAGGGAGCCATAATGCTGTGACAATGACGTCCAAATATTCTGAAAGAAAACTCGATCAAAAAGGATCGTGCCCCCATTGGCAAGAAAATGACAATGCCGATTTGGAGAATCAAGTCTCAAGGTTTTGGAGCGGGAGTGGGACTGAACAGTGATTTTCGTCACCGACAGACCAGGTGCTGAGGAGCATGAAATCGGGTTCGAGCATCTCCCCCCTCAACGTGGGCGGGATTTACCTCCCGCTTCACTGGCCGCCGGCCGAGTGCTACAAGTACCCCATCGTGCTGGGCTACGACTCGCAGCACTTTGCACCCCTCGTCACCATCAAAGACAGCGGCCCCGGTAAGCGCCGCCGCCGCGTCGGTCGCCGGTAATCTTACTCATCCCCTTCAGCCCGTTCAAAAAACAAAAAATGGGTCGCCGGTTGCTGTTGACAGGCTAGCGCTCAACTCCATTCCCCACAACACAATCGGAGTAGCCTATTAAGAGCCGAGCTTCGATTTGTAAAGTCTTGACTTATGCCCGCTTGGTTTCCCCCCGCGGAAGAAATCCGAGCCGTGCCGCTGATCAATCCCGGACGAGGAGGCTTTGAGGAGCTGAAGGTGCACTTCCTGATGGAGAAGGAGCAGCAGCTGAAGGAGAGCCTCCTCAAAGACTACCTGCTGCTCATCGAGATCCCCGTCATCGGATTGGGATGCGACGCCACGCGCATCATCAACGCCGCACGGTACTTTGATAGAGAAAATTGCTTGGCGGTTCTTGTGGCAGATCTTTTTTCTTGCGCATTAACGCGTTACAACATGAGACAAGATCATTACATTCAAACTTTTTTAAGCCCCCCCCCAAAAAAACAGCTGAGGTTTGGTGATTTTTTTCGCCTGCATAAAAAAAAAAACTGGATTGATCAGTCCAGTCTTTTCCTGTCGTTCCTTTCTTGACTGTGTTAAAGGACCGAAACAGTCTTCTCTTTCATTCTATATTCTTTGAAAATTAGCGGCCTTTTAAATCGGTGATTGGATTTTCATCTAGTCAAATATCGGCCTAAACAAATTTGTATCGGTCAGGCTCTAATAAAAGGAAGCCCCCCAAAATTTTTTTCGGAAATCTGCCATTTATTTAGCGGGAGTGCAGACGATGAACCATGTACAAAGACTTTCAAAACGATGTCCGGCAGCATCAAACAATACATCTGATAGCCATCATTGAAAACGGTCCCCGGCGGAGGTACAGAACGAAACCTACATGGGCGAAAATACCGCCTTATGTGAAAAAATGTTCATGCATTAACACACTTCCCATTCTCCTGCCCCCATATGACGAAACCCCCTGTTGCGTTATACGAAATAATTTTCTCTGCTCCAGCCTCGCGCAGACATTTACTACAACAAAGTCTTATCCAACAGCGACCTCTACTGGTTCGTTCGGAAACGGCAACAGCAACCACCACACTGGTTTAACGCTAACTGGAGCGCTAATTAGTGTACGGTTTTTAGCCTTCGAGAGCTAACTAGGCCATCGAGGACTACAAAGCGTCCCGTGGCTGGCTTAAAAGTTCATTGCATGACATCAGCTGAGCAACGCTGTCTTGGGTTAGGGTTTGGTAGAGACATTGAGATGGTGGAAAGAAAAGCCACCGGGTCCAGAAGTATTTGTTATTGTTAGATTCAGACGAGCGTGGACGTCATAATGCTAAAATGGCTACAAAACGGACCTTTAGATGTCAAGCAGCTAAGACAAGAAGAGCTCTGATGCTGGAAGAGAGGGTAAAGTGATCAAAATGAAAGATGGAGCAAGCAAAATAAAGGACATTATCCAAGAAATTGATGGAAGTGAAAGTGAATGCTGATTGTAAATTTCGCATTTTCTTTCCCTCTTTTTCTTTATACTGACAATATGAAGTGTCAAATAAGTGTGTGCTCATACTTAAGCACTATTGGAATAAAAATAGAGTACACATACGTTTGTGTGTGCGTGTACACATATGTTTGTGTGTGATGGTGTGTGTGTGCTTACATCTGAGACCAAATTTGCGACAGTGAAAAACCCCCTGTTGTGAAAAATTTCTTGCCGCAAACACGATTTCGTTGTAGAGGAGTTTCACTGTAGTAAGCGCGGTGTCGTCTGTGGTCCAAAAGGTTGGACGAGGGCAACCTGCCGGAGGACATGAACCTGATGGAGGACTACCTGCAGCTGGTCAACCACGAGTACCAGCGCTGGCAGGAGGACAAGGAGCAGGCGTGGGCGGCCCAGCCCCAGCGCCCGCCGCCCTTCTCCGTCTCGCAGCTGTCGCTCATCGAGATCCGCTGCGCCACGCCGCGCTGCACCTTCTACGTGTCGGTGGACACGCAGCCGCACTGCCACGAGTGCTTTGAGAAACGCCAGGCCACTGCCGGCAGGGTCGAAGGCCTGGTGCACGCCAAGGGCGGCAGCGGCGGCGTTCGGACGGCGTCGAGGGCGGCTCCTCTTCGTCCTCTTCCAGCCGGACGGCGGCGCTGTCCAGCCCGCGCTCAGCCCCGCCGCCCACCGCGCCCAGCCTCAGCCTGTACAGCGAAACGCACGCCATGAAGTGCAAAAGCCCCGGCTGCCTCTTCACCCTCAGCGTGGAGCACGCCGGGCTGTGCGAGCGCTGCTTCAACTCCAGGCAGAACCAGGCGCCGGGCCCGGATGCCGCGGCCCCTCACGCCCTTGCTGCGCAGGGTCCCGGTGGCTGGAACCAGTGGGGGGGCCCCCCCCGGCAGGCGGAAGCCGAGCGCTGCGGCACGTGCAGGCAGGAAGCCTTTCGGATATTCAACGGGCTATGCGCGCCCTGCGCGCAGGGGCGGCAGGCTCCCGAAGCGGCGGAGCCGCGGCCCGGCCGGCCCGGGACCGAGGCTTCGTCTACGGCGCGGGGCCGGCCCGGGGACCCCGAGCGGCCGGGCCACGGCTCCGCCTGGCAGGCCCCGCTCGCCCGGCCCTGCAAGAGATCCGGTTGCCCGTTCTTTGGCACGCCCGAGAAGTTGGGCTTCTGCACCATTTGCTACGTTGACTATCAGACCAACCACCGTAAGTTCTTTCCTCATCAATCCCTCATTCTTTCCATTTTCAATTGGCCTTCCAAAAGTCATTATTATTTACGCTTATTTGGTCAGTTGTCAAATTATTGGGGGGGGGACGTGATCGAGATTAAAAAAAAATGTGAACAAAGGCTACCCCAAAAGTTCCCGAGTATGATTGTAAAGTCAAAGGAAGGTCAAAATATGAGACTAAAGATGCAATTTATTCCCACAGAGTAAAGGTCACTTGTCGAGGATCATGTCAAAATAGAACCTGAATAAATTTGCGATTGCAAGAAAGTCCAAATTCGATGACATGAAAGTCCAAATTCTCAAGAAGACAAGGCTTCATCTTTCAGGAGTTAACTCTTGATCAACAACAACAAAAAGTCAACAGTTGTGATGGGTTTTTGTTGATTAGGCAAGACGGCGCTCTTTTTCTTCCCCACTCATCATGCCACTGTACGCGTTTCGTTGGGTTGACGTGACCCGCAGGTTGGATAGCAAGCATTGGTCACGTTCCGTCCCTCGTTACTGTTTTGCTTGTCGGCCAGTTGAAAATGAAAAGACACGACGCCCGTCGTGTTGTCGTCTCTTTTCCCAAACTTTGCGTCTTCCTGTCACAGACCTGACACCTCCTGCCCGGTCCCGGTTCCGGTCCCGGCCCCGGTGCGGCACCGGCACCAGCCCCGGCGCCGGCACCGGCGCAGGGCCGTCACGGCGCGGAGGCCGGCTTCCAGAACGCCTCGCGGTGTCGCGGGCCAGGCTGCGGCGCGCTGGGCAAGGCCATGCTGGAGGGCTACTGCGACAAGTGCTACGTCAAAGAGCAAAGCGCACGGCTCACCCAGGCGACGCATCGCACGCCCCGCTCCCCTCCCCCCGTGGCGGTAGGTGCCGCTTCCTCTCCTTCGGATCACGCCAATGTCATGAACGTCGATATTCATTGGAGGCCATTGCATCCACCACATATTCACGTCATATAATAGCTGAGAATATTTGTATTTGTCCAGCTATATGATTGCAGGGCACACTCGGCGGGCAAACATTTTGCGGGAGGGTCGTTTTATGGCTGCAATATCTTTCTCTTTTATCGTGGTGATTTGGATGGCAACGTTTTCAGATTGCATCATTCGACAAGTTGATACTTGTGAGCATCGTCTGCTTTGCCATATTTCTCATGGATGTTTGTTCATCCATCGGTAATAGATGACTATTTTTATGTCATTTCAAAAATAGATTTTGCATGTACTTTTATCTACAACTGAGGAGCGTAGGACCATTGGTATCAGTTATTTTCCCAGAGCTATTACTGCAATAAATAATCACAGAATATAATAAAACTACTGCATCTAAACCCAAACTCACCTACCTCACTTAGGCAATAATGAGCAATATCTGAGCCAGTCATTTCATGTGCAATATGTGTCCTGCGTGCGAGAAAAGCCTCAGTCCACACTACCACTACTGTTGCTGTTGTTCGAATATTGTATTTATAAAACCGTCATTTTATTTATTCATTTTATTATTTTTTTAATAAACTGCACTAAGGAGTAGCACCCAAATTTCGTTGTATGCTATACAATGACAATAAAGGTGATTCTGATTCTGATGGGGGTGCCCCCAAAAAAAGCCCATCCCAGACTTCAGATGCGTCCTACCAGTCAGTCTCGATGAGCACATTTTGTCAGCTGTGTAACGGCCGGAATTTGGATCGAATGCATGCGCCTCTCTGCAGGAGCTGTTGATTTAGTGAGCTGACCTTGTGCCCTTTGTGGCGTTTGCCCCGACAGCGCGAGCGAGCCCCCAAACCCCGATCCACGCAACAGTCGCAGACGCAGACGCAGTGCCGGCGGAGCGGCTGCAGTAACGTGTCCCCGGGCTGCACGGACCTCTGCCCTGAGTGCCACACGCGGGGGGGCCAGGGCCGAGAGGCCGGCCGGCGGGCGCAGGCGCCCAAGGAGAAGTCCAAGCAGCGCTGCCGGACGCAGGGCTGCGACCACTACGCCAACCAAGAGAAACAGGGCTACTGCAACGAGTGCCACCACTTCAAACAGATCTACCGCGGATGAGCGCCGCAGCGCCGCTCCCCCCCGCTAACCGGCCGACCAACTCGTGGGCTCGTGACTAACCCGTAACCGTAGGGCCTGAAAATCAATCCCCCCCCCCCCCCTCAACGCCCTTTCCTCTCCCGTGTAGAATGTTAAGAGCGAGTGCGTGCGCACGCGGGGAGCGCGTAGTCGACGTGGCCTCAGTAATACCTCTTTGTGCAGTCACGACCATTCGACGAGCCTCGGTCGCACGCGTACAAAATGTGTTTCGAGGTACCTGCCCACTCGTGCCGGACGCAATGATTGTAAGCTTGCACGTCGACCGAAAGCATCCGCTTTTTATTTATTTATTTTTTAAAAGTATTATTATTTTTTTGGACTAGTGATTCCCAACCTCGCGTGAGCTGGGGCACATTCGTTTGGAAAGTCTCCGTCACACCGCCACTCCGAAATGTCCCAAAAAGGGCTATGCCGCCGCGTGAAATCCGCCAGTCATTGAAAATGGACATAGCGTAAGAAGGTGGCAAAGCACTACTTTTGTCATAGGAGGCTCCTCAACTTATCGTTCCGTGGCACAAGATTTCATGGGAATGCAATCAAAGTTTCAATCTACAAATTGGTGAGCTTTGTCTGCAAATAAGCGACCACCCAAATGAAACCACAAGTATGACAAAGCCGTCCCCAAAACATATCGCAAACTCCTATCGCGCCGCCCTTCAAAAGCAACGGCGAGCATTGTTTGAGTTTGAAAGCAAAGAGATTCGCAGGTACGTGGCGAAGACCACCGGTGACGACTTTTTTTGGGCACCGTCACGTGGCATCTTCGGCTGCGAAAGAAACGATTTGTCGTCAACGACATTTGGTGGAATCGGATGAAACGGGAATGTGCCGTGGTGGCACCCCGGTTGGGAATCGCTCTTGTTCAGCGCAGCCAAGGATTTCCAGCCCTCGTCTGTCTTTCTGTCTGTCTTAGCATTTGTTCTCCCAAGCCGCCACTTCAAATCCTTCAGAAAAAAAGCCAGCTCTTACAATCAATATATATCTATATGTATATCTAGATATATATTGATTGTAAGAATCAACAAATCTTACAATCAATATATATCTATATGTATATCTTCCAGCCACTGAGGTCACGGAAATGCACTTTTTTTTTTAAGGCAAGGCTGACCAGGGTAGAGACTTGCCAAAAGGTGGCTTGTCTCCATTGTCCGGCGTGACATTTAAGGGGCGGGGCTCCGTTTTCCTGAGCTGACGTCACATTCATTTGGCCCGAAGCGCAACGCAGTTCAAACGACAGTTATTTGTGAGATTTACAAAAAAAAACCCAAAGTTGGATTCTCACGAAAAACAAATTTGCCGTCCTAACACTGTCATCATTCCAGAGGAAAGTCATCATCTCAACAAAACAGTCCTCATTTTTCAAAAGAGCAGTCATACTTTTGTCGAAAAATAGTTTCATACATTTTCTCGATTTCCAAGAATAAAGTTGTAATCGAACAAGAATAAAATGATAATGATGCGGGTCTAAAATGAACATTTTCGGAGAAAAGAAATTCAAAACATTTTTTTTAAATTCGGACATTATTTTGAGATGTACTTTCTGGTTGCTCAAATATTTTTTTTTCTTGGAAACAATGACTTTTAATAGGACTGTCTTAATGAGATGAAGGCTTTTTTTTTCCCAAGACGAGACAAAAGCATTGCTCTTGTCAGAGTGCGACTTTACTCCTGAAAATACATTGTGTGTGGGGGGGGGGGCTTCCGACGCTTCCCTCCTATTAGGACTTTTTCTCCTTTTCCTTTCACAATTCTTCACGTGGCTCGACTCAACTACTTGGCCTCGTCTCTTGAGCTCCTTTTCCACCTCCTTACCTCCTTTCCTTTCGGGCCACGTCATCGCGCCGCATAGGGGGGGACACGTTGGAAAACATACGTTTTTTTTTTTAATTCCCATGTGTGCGTGGACTAAAGTCTCTGTTGTTGAATCTTGCAGGGCAGCCGCACGCAACGTCGTTCAGCATTATTGACGTTGTACCTTTCGCAAGCCCCGCCCACAACAGATCAGTTGCCTTGGATGTTGTTTTTTTGCCTCTTTGCCGACCACTTCAGCACCTACACGCAGACCATATGCACACGCACGCACACACACAGACCGTTGAATTGCCTCCTCGGTCCGGCGCAAAGTATCTGAATGTGTTTTTGCCGCAGTCACGTATCGGGGCTGACCCTCCACAAGTTTTTGCCTTGACCACGGACCGGAAGCGGCTGATCCCCGCCTGATCAGCGCTCCCGATATTCTTCTTCTTCTTCTTATGATATCAACCCTCCTGTTATGTCACTGGAATCCAATTTTGACAAGCAAAACAAGCCAAGGACTAAAGATGGATTGAAAACGTTCCTGCAGTTGCTCAATGCTTTGGAAGCAAATTTGCCGCTGCGCCAGAAAAAGTTTGGTATGGGGTTATCACGCACCCGATGACGCAATGAATCGTACCTGACAAGTGTCACTGTTTCAATGCGATGCGTTTCATGTTGTGAGAAGTTCCGCACTTGACAAATGATTATGTTTGAATTGACCTGAAGTGATCACTTTTTACGCCACTCGTAAAAACTCTCCCCACGTAGAAATCATCCACGAGACTTGGCCTTAGCTGTCTTTGATTTTTTTTTGTTTTTTTTTGTTTTGCATTGTTGCACAAGTGCGGCAAAGTGACCTTGGTCGTACCTTTTACTTGAAGAGACACCCAACAGGCCTCCGTCAGTGACCTGCACTTGCTTCGTCGTCTTGTTTTGAACTTCTCACGTTAACGACGTGAATCTCATCGTGTTCAAATGGGAAATTGATCATGTGATCATATTTTTGCGTGTGGTCGAGCAGCAGTGCACTTCCACGGTCACGAGATGTCCACATGGCGACGTTTCATGTGACAAATCGACAGCTTACTTGCTGTTCAAACTTTTTTTTTCTTTGCCCACCCCCCAAACACTCTCTGTGATAATTACACAGGAATTGACCCAGGAAGAAACAAACTTGCTTGGCAACTAACAGGAGGGTTGAAGTGCATTTGTGAATATGGATCTGGGTCCGTGCCGCGGGACCTTCCGATCTGATGCCTCACCTCTAAACACACACTCAAAACACACGTGTGCGTCTCAAAACTGACATTCCTCTTTTATTTTTTTACTTGGGGATTTTGGGGTGTTTTAGTTCCAGATGTATTTTAATACTCGCTTTGCTTTCCTTTTTTGGTGGAGTTTTATTTGCCAAAATAATGTACATGTGCCATCAAGCGCCAAACGGTTCTTGTTATACCTCCTTAGAAAATGGCCGCCTCGGACAAGCTAGACGTTTCTTTGATACAGTGGAACGCCCACACATCAAACGCCCTAAAACTTGAATAATCTGAATTCGTAATCCGTTTTTTCTTGCATTGGGGGGGAGGGGTCCTTCTTGTAAGGCCTTAAAATATTTGTGAATGCAACCGTGACTAATAGCTGAAAATATGACGCTAGGAAGCCTCACCCCCAAAAATAGCATTCCATTAAGAATTCTTTTTTTCCTCACAAAATGGCCCTAAAAGTCTTAAATTTGACTCTCCAAATAAGTGACATTGCTTATTTTCACGTGAATAATCACTCTTTTTCAAAATTCTTAAATTTGACTCTGAATAAATCAAATAGAATGAACATTCATAATCATGTTTTTACCAAGCAGATGCTCCTTTTGCTCGCAAAGTGACTTATGAAAATGACCGGAGAAGCTGTCAAGTGATCAGAATGGCCTTCAATTTGTTTCCATTCATGAAATGTGAGTCACGGTATGAATTTTCCCAAGCCAAAGCGAATGTAAATCCCACAATGGCTCATGGCTGGTACGAAAGAGACCCCCTAAAACAAACCAACAGCCCACTCTTCTCCCTTGTCTGTTTGACGTTTGCCAGTCGTCTGAGCAATTTGAACTTTATTTCACTTTCAGACCACAATGACTGTGCACGTTATAAGTCGTACCCTGAAACGGACCTCAATTTGCTTACAAACTCTCGCGTCTTAAAATTGACCTTTTGCAATCACTTCACCAAGCTAACATTGATAGCATTAAAGCTAACGGTTAGCATGAAAACAACCACAGGAGTTTAAAAAAATTGGTAGTTACGGCACGTTTAACTCATGCCAGGGCCTCAAAATTGGACCTCCAGGGCTTAAATATTGAAGTATCGTTGTTGTATGGCGGCTACAGTGCGAGTGTGCAAGGGATGAAGTGGCTTCCCATTGTTTCTTAGCGGAGGAAAAACACTTGGATTGGTTTGCGTTTGATGTGGGTTGTCTGTTGCACTGTATCGGCCTCAAATAAGAGCAGAGCGTAAAGTATGTCCTTCCGTGTGCGGGCCAAGTCTGCCTTTACGTTCAAGTGTAGTGTGCGTACACTATTGATCGCCGTGCGCTTTCACGGCCTACGGACCCACCTTAATCCAAGCAGCGTCAGAAAAAGAAAAAAAAAAGGGGCTACGCTTCGGGCCATGGAACAAATCATGCAAGTTTTTATTTGTGGGACAGTTCCACAATGGGGTATTACATGGAGAGACAAAAAAAAAGCCTGGTTTTATTCAAGTATTTATTCATATCAAGATATCTGTATTGTGTGATTCAATAATTATTTATATGTTGTCCTGAAATGAATTATTTTTATGGAGAAATCAGAATTCAGTCTACTGTGTTTTTTAATCTGCGGCCTCATGGTTGCACTCTTCTTGGGTCAAGCTTTTAAGAAACAACAGTCACGAATAACAATACAGTTGTGGTTCTCAAGCCTTTTACACCGAAGGCCACCTCAGCGAATTCGTAGCTCTCCCAAGTTCCACGCTAATGACCAACGGTGGCCTAGCAGGCTCCGTTGCGCACCAAAAAAGAGGCAACGGTTACACCGCCTTAATAAAAAGTGCATTTCATACCAATGTAAGTAACATGATGCCCTGTTAGGACTTTCACAATGCACTTAATGATTCAATTAAAATGCATTGGACATAAAAATCCAATTTTAAAAATTGACATTATTTCAATTGTCTTTAAACCGCTCTAAAAGATTGAATGCAAATCTACACTTGTGAAAGAACTGTACACAATGTACACGAGAAAAAGATAGTTTAAGCCAAATCACGTATGGAAAGTTGGACTCGGTGATTCTCATCACCACCACATACTACTAGTGGTCCTTGTGCCACACATTAACAAAACTGTCAGTGAACTTGACCATTCATTACGGTGTGTGTGTGTGTGTGTGTGTGTGTGTGTGTGTGTGTATATATATATATATATATATATATATATATATATATATATATATATATATATATATATATATATATATATATAATGGTGATATATATGTGTGTGTGTGTGTGTGTGTATATATATATATATATATATATATATATATATATATATATATATATATATATATATATATGGACTGGAAACCCCAAGGTCAAAATGGGAAACACCTCCCAAGGTGGTGGAGAATGACCGAGCGAAGATCCTGTGGGACTTCCAGATCCAGACTGACAAGATGGTAATGGCGAACCAACCGGATATATATATAATGGTGATAGATAGATAGATATCGTATTTGTCCTTGGTGTCTTGAAAGGCGCTTATAAATAAAATGTATTATTATTATTATTATTTGAGTACATGTAGCCTTTTGCACTCTGAATACCGACTACAACTCCCAGCATTCCGTCGAAGTCACTAACTTTGAAGGGTTGTCTTGTTTTGTATCACTTATCAGGCGTTGTCTTACTGTGCCCGGGCGGTGACGTGACTAAAGTTACACCGCCTTTTTGGGACGCGAGAGTCAAGAAAACAATCACTTCCAACTTCACTGTTGCTACGAGCCGCTCTAAATTGTTCTTACTTGTGGCTTCGGTAGCATGTTTAATCACAACATTCAATCCCCGAGTGTCATTAAAGTGCTATAAATGAAACCTTTCGAATCGGACGAGGAGGAAGCAGAGCATCAGAATGGTTACCAGAAACAGCTGAGGCGTGAGTGGACGCTGTTTTGTGTTTGGGGCTCCTCGCTAATGTAGCTAATTCTAACTAGCATTCACATTAGCAACGCGTTCAAGATTGAACAGATTTGCCTCGAGGCATCTTTCCGTTTACTGAGTCTGTGTGTGTTTTTTTTTGTTGTTGTCTAATTTAAACATCAAATCGTCTTATAGTCATTTAAATAGACTCACGTTTAGTCGCAGTTCTAAGTTAATGCCACCGGTTGCCCTTGAGGGCTGACAGGACATTGGACCTAACAATTAGGCACTCCCACATTGCATTTTAAAAGATGGGATGCAGTACAGTAGCTGTTCCAGTATCTCACCTTCAGGACAATGATAACGCTTCATTTGGATTTTAGTTCTATGTGGATTACTGTGGTTGTAGTTCACAGTGGGATAGTGGTGAAAACGTCTTCCTCGAAGTTTGGGGGGTGGAATCTTGATTGTGGCGTTCCTGTATGGAGCAATTTAGGTCTTCATTTTCAATACATTTAATTGAAATATTATGCTGTTGTCTTGGTATATTGTTTAAGGTTTAATTGTCGCACCAAATGTTTCATTTAATGACATGTTTCGTTGCACGAAAGTGTAATGACAATAAAGATCCATCCATCCATGTTTTACAAAACCAGCCAGCACATTTTTATCAGGTTCAAAAAAATTATTCAGCTTAAAAAAAATAAAACAAACACAAAATTCTCCACAGGATTCTTGCTCTGTGCTTTACAAGCCTTACAAGCGCGATGGAAGGTTGGATTATAATGAACGCTTGTGCGTTTCAGAGCGGGCCAACCAAAGCCTACAGCAGCTCAGCGACGTTCTGGAGCAGCTCCACCACGACGACGATGAGGAAGATGAGCCGATCAGATGCGGCGGCGGCAGTGATGGCACGCCCGCCTCCACATTGGAGAAGGACCGACCTGTGTGGTGCCAGAAGAAACAGAGCGAAGCAGGTAATGCACAAATAATTATTGCAATGACAGAGACCGCAGCACTGCCGCAAATAAGGAAAATCTGTGAGTATTTGACGCCCACTCAAAAAGGTTTAGAATTGCCGATAGATGCCATTTTATGGTGAGACAGCACTTTTTCTGAATTAGACAAGACTACGGCCTGACTGAAATGTCAAGCTCATCACATCACAGTTCCTTGACACAAAGATCCCCAAAGATGTTGCCAAAGCAAATATTCTTTGTGTTAGTCATGGATTTGGCCTCAGCACCAAATCGTTGGAAGCTACTGTAAAACTGACATAAAACAAAAGAGAATTAAACACGGTATATTAAGCACCAACATTTTCAACCCAAGTTGATTTTTTCCCCTTTTTCTTGTTGTTGTTGTTTTTGTACATTTTTAAATTGGAAAGTCTGCAAGCTTCATGCTCATACAAAGCGAAACACCATAGACAGGCTAATGAAAATTAGCATAAATGTTACGTAATTAAAAGTGGAAACGTTCAAGGCTTGTAATCACATTTGTGTGTCTGTGCCCAAGTGCGTATGTATGTGTGTATTGTATACATTTTGTGTGTGTGTGTGTGTGTGTGTGTGTGTGTGTGCTGCCGCACAGTCAATCAGCTGAAGAGCCTCCTGTTGAAGCAGGGCAAGGATATGCCTGCCCCCCTCTCTCTCTCAAAGGTGGAGTAAACATGTCATACCATGTTTTATCTCTCGATCAATCTATCCATCCGTCCATCTATCTCGTGCATGTCCATCCGAGAGGGAATTCTCAATTGGATGATAGATTCCAAAAAGGATTTGATAGTGACAGCCGTATTGTATACACATGTGTGTATACATCTATATATAATATATTTCTTTGCAGTCTTTTTACTTTGACATGTTTATGTTTTGGACCACTTGTTGTCAGGACCTGGTCCCGGTGACTCACAACCCGCCAGACTACATCCAACACCTGGAGGCTGAAGTCCGATTCTGCCAAGTTTGTATCAAAATCCCATTTGTGTATTCAGCTGGCTTAGTTTTATGATGTAATGTGCGCGCGTGTGTGTGTCTGTCTGAGTGACAGGAAGTGCAGCAGGAGCTCAAACGGCGCATCCGAGTGGTGGTGGTGGAGAATGAGAAACTGCGCGCGGAGCTCAAGGCCAAACATGTCGATGTGTCTCCAAAGGACCACCACATGCTTTCAAACCGCACGGTAAAACACACACACACACACACACACACACACACACACACACACACACACGTATATATCTATATATATGGTATGTCAAATTGTGTGAATGAATACAATTCATTGAAATTGTTGTCCTCTCAAAAGGGAACGCATATCAGTTAATTGTATATAATTTCAAAGAGTTTCCAGGTGTCTTAATAATAGGACGGATCAAAGAATTCCAGCACACTCAACATCATCTTGTCACTTTCTGGCTGAAATGGCTTGATTTTTGGGGTGTGGTTCTAAATGAATGGGGCCAACTTGAGAAGAGCTCACTTGTAGACACATTTTAATCCGAAGCGTGCCGACATCCCTTTCACAGCCGGCGGTCCGTCTTGTGTTTTTAGGTGCATGAAAATATGGCAGGTGACGGTCCCCAGGGAGGGGAGAATCACACGGCATGGAAACATGAGCTGGTTTGTCCCCCAGCACCCAGTTCCGCTGCTCCTCCTCCTGTCACATCTCAGTGCTATTCACCATGTTCACATGTGCATTTTATCGCTAGACGCACACAGTTTTGCGATACCATACAAGATACATTCATTTGATATTTCATTCGAATCTGATGTGTTGGAAATTTATAAGGTGCAGCCTCATTAAAATTAAATTCCATCTATATTTAGTATAATTATGACCTTTTTAGGTTTTGATTACAGGGCCATCGTCCCAGTACATTGCAGTGTGTTACACATCAAATGCACCACTACTATCACCAACGATCGAAAAATTGTATTATATCTATTTCCACATACCTGTGTGTGTGTGTGTGTGTGTGTGTGTGTGTGTGTGTGTGTGTGTGTGTGTGTGTATAAAACACAAAAATGCATCATTTTATTTCATAGTGCAATCGAAATTGTTTTCTACAAAAGTAAATTGTGTGTCATTTCAAACAAACGCATTTCAAAATATTTTTGGGATGTTTATGTTTATTTATTTATTCTTGAAAATGTACACAAATGTGTTTTGATTCCATATGAAAAATATTATCAATGACATCTAAAGGTCCTTATACTGTTGTCAAAATGCGTTTTAGTTCATAATGTTAGCCAAGTTAATTTACCGTGTATGTTTTAATTGAGCAAATTAAGATTTATTTTGCTTATTAATTTTACTATTTCAGATTGTTACGGAGCATCCATTTTATTCATTTATTTTTAAAATTACACACACACACAAAGACCCACTAAATATTGTGTGTGTGTGTGTGTGTGTGTGTGTGTGTGTGTGTGTGTGTGTGTGTGTGTGTGTGTGTGTGTGTGTGTGTGTGTGTGTCTCAGGAAGAATTGAAGTTGATGCATCAAACCCAGATCGAAAGACTTGAGGCTCAGGTCATCTCTGACAGGTTGGCCTGGGACTTTTTCTTGTCACTGAAATCTCCCGCCTTGGCTTCATCGTCCTGTGGCTCTTGCACCCCCAGGCGGGATCTTGCTATCAGTCAGAAGGAGTGCGAGGAACTGACTGGCCATCTGAGACGTAGCGAGAAGGAGGCGGCGGCGCTGCGGGCTGACGCTGCGCCGCGTGTGGCCGCCCCGTGTCTGAAGTGCGCACAGGAGGCGGCGCTCTCGGCCGGCGCTGCTGCCACTGCGCACGGCCAGGTTGTGGACCGACTCGCCAAGTGAGTCAAGTCAGCGCAGTATGCTGTCCCACGCCCCGCTGTATTGATTGCTCGAGTTGCCCAAAAATTCTCCTGAATAAAGAAATAGTCACTTGACAATTGAGCTGCGACTAATGATGATTTGAATAATCGATGAATCTTTTGATATTTTGAATTCATTTTTTTCATTTCCTTTGATGAACCTGGGTTCACGTCGTATCATTTTTGTTTCTACGTATACGATACATACATGTCCCACTACGCTTTTGGGCCACAGGGAGCGGGACGAGCTGCTGGAGGCTCTGAGCGCGGCGCGGTCCGCTCGGCAGGAGGTCCAGCATCGGGAGTGGTCGGCCTGTCTTCAAGTCAAAGGCGCTGTTGAGATGGCCGAGGAGGCCCACCTGCACAGAGCTGAGGTCGGATTTTTACAGCCCACGTGGGCAAAATGGCTGCAAAATGGAATCCCAACAGTTTTTTTCACAAAAGTCTTCTTTCCCTTCTGCTTACAAGAAAAAGGCAATATATTCAAAACAAGCTTTGCTTTTATTGTTTCTGTTTGGTCCCCCCCACCCCCTTGCCATTTACTTTGTAGTAAATCGTACTGCGAATACAGGCCAAGCCCTTTTATGAGTAGTGAGGACCGTTTTAAATTTAATTGCCCCCAAAAAAAAAAAGATTTGCCTGGTACTGTAGTTTAAAACATCATCGTGCCACATCTTAAACCTAAAACGCACCAATATCATTTCAGGCTGATCTCCTAAATGGCTTACTGATAGATTGAGTCAAATAAAAGGCATTGTAAGTGTGTGTGTGAGAAAAAGACTCTGGAACTTCCACCAAGTTGCCAGTCAAACAAGCAGAACAGGGACAGAAATCTGAAGTGAGGATCAATCCTAAAATGCAACCACTTCCTATCTGGTCGTCTCACTGTCAATGCTGGTCCATTTGCAATGAGCCATCAACCGCACCTACTCTTTGCGTGCCTCGGTGCAGGTGGAGGTGCGGTGCCAGCAGCTGTCCAGGGAGCTCGCCCGGCAGACGGCGCAGCGGCAACTCGACGCGCAGGCCCTCAGGACAAACTGGCCGAGGCCAGGGAGGAAGGACGCGGCGAGGGTCGCCGGCAGAAGGAGGAGCTTGCGAATACCGTAAACGCAACTCGTGTATTACCGCAACCTTTCGGTAGAGCCAGCCGCACGATTCGGTGGCATAACTAAACCTATGCGTAGATCATGATGGCATTTGAGACTGTCATTTCTTACCCACTTCATTCTGAAAAGACCTCCAAAAAAAAGATTTTGTTACTGTAACAACTTTTTTTTTCTTCTAAAAATAGGCCACTTTTTAATTCCTACGGCATTCAGCACACATGGTACGGTAGTTATTTTTGATTCCCGTTGAGATTGTGAGGGGACTCGCTGACTCAGGTCCTCATCTTCCCTCCACCTCTCTATACCCTCTGCCCGTCTCAGCACAATGGGGTGCCGAGCCGTCAGCCGCTCTGCCCCCAAACTCTGGAACTCCCTTCCACCCAATATTCGCAACATTGACTCTCTTCCCACTTTCAAAACCCAGATCAAAACCCACCTATTCAGACTCGCATATTCTACTTAATTGATCTCTTCTTTTATTTCTAATCTGTTATTTTAATGTTTGCTCTTGCTTGTAAAGTGTCCTTGAGTGCTATGAAAGGCGCTTACAAATAAAATGTACTATTATTATTATTAAATGAAAAATGTACACCTGCCGAGGTCTCTGAACCCAAATGGTTTGGAACCTGCTCAACCCCCCCCCCACCCCCACCCCCCCAGATCCAGTCACGCTCATCTAAAATAGCGAGATACGGGTACTTGGAAGCGTATTCCAAGTGTCCATGTGTTTCACCAAAGCTTTTGCCTGTGTGTGTGCGTGCGGTGATGTGCATCAGGTGGCCTGGCTGTCCCAACGCGCCGCCGAGCTGGAGGGCCTCCTCGACCGAGTCCGCACCGACGAGCGCTCGCTAACCGATCAGCTGGCAGATGCGCGGCGACAACTTGCCGGTGTGGAAAAGGAGCACAGCAAAGTAGGCGCATTTCTTGATGCAACGTGACCACAGGCTCATTTCAATGTTCTCGACCGACTCTTCTTTGGTTCCGAACGTCCAGTCTTGCCTTGCGCGGCAATCCTCCTCCATTCCACTGGATGGCAGCAAAACCACAGTGATGATCTTCCCCGTATTCCGTCCAGGCCTCAACCGCCTTCACCGGCTTTTCTCGTGTCCTGTTCTGCGTCAGTCACGTCGAAGACCGGTCAAAATTGGGTCATTCATTCAAAGTAAAATGAATGAAGGCATTCTAGCCTAGCCTACGTTGGCCAAAACGATCACAAGTGTACCCAGAACATGGACAGATATTCAGCATGGGCTCCAAAATAGATTTCAATTTGGGGACCCCTTCCAATGTATCGTCTATCAGCGAACGCTAACGGGAGATACTTGGCTTCATAGAATGACATTAGCAATAGTAGCGCGTAAATACAAAATTGGATGATCCGAATAAGGACCGCAAAAGATAGATAAGTGCTTTGTGTGTGGGTGCGAATTTTAAACAATCAAATGTGGATGTTCATCAAGTCTTGTTTTAAAGAAATGGACGAAATGAATGTGGCGTTCCAAATGAAACCGGTGTTCCAGAAAATTTGAATTGTCATTTGCGTCGGCTTCAGGTGTGCGCCGAGCTCCGGTGTCAACTGAGCAGGGCCCAGCTCAAGAAAGACGAGGCAGAGCGAGAACTGCACGACCTCAAGTCCAAGACCAACAGGCAGCTGGAGAGTTCCACACAGGTTGCTTACAATTTCTCTTGCACATTCATAACCAGAAATTTGAATAACCTGGAAAACAAAGTCATTGATTTCAGTATTGCCCCCCCCCCCAAAAAAAAACCCCCCAAAAAAACAAATCAACAACAACAATTCCTAAAACAGGGTATCTCCCCGAAATGCTCAATTCTTGGCTGCCCCTTACTAGGATATTTATTCGCGATAGATACTACTACTTTTTGTTTGGACTACTCACAAATGCCGCGAAATGATCTGAAATGTGATTTTTTTTTTCCATTACTTTAACTTGTTAGACTTGAATCTAGGCCAGTGAACTCCGAAATGGGAACCGGATGTCTGAGCAATGGCCGGTCAAAAATGGAGTACATTTTGGGGGGGATACCTCGTATTATGGCGTAGACACACAGAGTGAAATAATTCATGATCTTCAATGAAATATATACGTGGGTGGAGCTTCGGGCTAACGGAGATGGGGAAAGAAATCTGAATATCGCCTAAGAAACAACCAAAATGATTTGAAGATAGGAGCCATTTGGAAATTGGCCTTCCGAAAAGTATTTTTCTCCATTTTGAATGAATCCGTCGTGTGGGATTTTTCCCTTTTGAATTGAAATGCTGAATTGAATCACAATCGCATTCTGCTGCCTTTTTTCTTACACCCGTGCACTTTATGCGCATGGCTGCACATAAATAAGAGGTGGCCAAAAATGTTCGTTTCAATGACAATTGCTGGTGTGGGAAAGGCCGGCATGCTGCTGGAGACACGCACGCAGGTGCCCGCTGAACCAAACCCCACCTTTCTTTCTTATTCTATTCTGGTTGACCGAGCCGCAAATAAACAAGAATAAAGCCAAACCCTGTTCACCCGAGGTCACGCGAGATGCCGCCGCTTGGAGCGCGCATGTTTTCAGCATGTCTCTCCGGGACAGGAAGCGGAAAAGCTGAGCTCAGAGCTGGTTGGCTGCCGGCAGCGCCTGGAGGCGGTCCAGAGGGACGGCGGCCAATGGCGGGCTGAAGCCCTGAGCCTGGCCGAACAGCTGGCGAGCGCCCAGCGCCAACTGCACCTCACCAGGTTAGCGCCTAATCCCGTTCCGCATGCCAACGCGCTCGCGGTGCCGCCCTCTGCCTCGGCCTCGGTCCGCTTCGGACCCTGCGCGCCAACTGTAACAGCGCCGGGTAATCCTATTGAACAAAAGCGCGCGCGCGCGCAGGAACATGCGTGGGCGACCGCTGCGCTGTGGTCCCGGTACCAACTGGACCCCACCAGGTCACCTCTAATCCGGTTAGGCATGCCACAACATGCACACAATGCACACACACACACACACACACACACACACACACACACACACACACACACACACACACTGGCTTGCTCACTCTGCTCACTCCAGCAGCGCCAAACTGCTACTTGAGCCTTTTCTCCTCTCCCTGGCCTACACACGCGCAGACACACCTGCAGGCCAGCGGGGCCCGAGTGCCCCCCAGTTCCACCCGTGGCTTTCTCCCCTCGTTCCTTCTCTTACTTCCATCTTTCTTCTTTCCTCTATTTCCAGGGTTTTTCCTGGCTCAAATTGTGCTGTCATATGTGAAATATCAGGTCTGAAAATACAAAATGCAGAGATGAAAGTCCTCCGGATTTTCCCGGAATTCCGGGTTTTTCAAATTTTTATGAAAATCTCTCCGGAGAATTGAGGAAAATTTGCCTAAAATGAATCCGGATATTAGTTGACAACATTGAACGAAGACGCGTTTGAGTTCGTTGTTTTGCTTTCACGAGCGTAGCCATGTTGAGACACTAACACTAGTAACAGGAAAGAGATTTTCGTCTCTTTTCGTCTCACACTTGCTAAACCCCATGGGAACGAATAAAAGACGCCGTGGATAAGACAGTTGTCGTAAAAAATATATTTGGACAAAAAGGGAAACACACAGATTGGCAGAAAAACGTGTCCGTCCGACTTCGAGTGTCGTCTCGGCTAGCTTAGCTTAGCTGTTGTTGTGTGTGACGTCGGTTGCGTGGGCGCTGATTGGTTGAAATCAAAAGACGCGCTTGCGTACACATTGGTGCTGAAGCACGCACAGCAGAGAGCAGCGGACTATCTCCCGCTGAGGCTCGCTTAGCTTGAGTGGCGTCACCACAACACAGTAATGCCCTCGCCTCGCATTCTCATGGCCTCGCCATATCTTGGAAATTTAGAAATTTCGTCGAGAACGAAAGCCACAAAGGGTGCACGTGTGCACACAAAAGGAAGATTAATCATTGAATGTCGAGTATTTGAAGAACGTTTTGTGTAAACTAATTCATGCGTGATTGGCCAAGTGTGTGTGCGTGTGTGTGTGTGTGTGTGTGTGTGTGTGTGTGTGTGTGTGTGTGTGTGTGTGTGTGTGTATATATATAGTTGTTTTTTTGTTTTTTTCCCCCCCGGGAATTTTAGAAAAGTCCACTTTCATCTCTGAAAATGAAAACGCAACACTAGTTGTCACTTTGCTGTTCAGCTCCTTCTTCGAGAGCAATCGAGGTTTATAGTGACGGTCAAATGAAGTTGACCTAGAAGGTCACGGTGTAGTTTGTCCTGAACTGAAATCTGAAAGCCTGGTACTGGAAATTTTTGGGTAGGATAGTTTCATAGCAGGTTTTTGTTGTCGAAGGTTTTATACAGCCGGAGGCGTCCAGAAATTAGACGGAGCCTGTACTTGTATTTCGTCCATCTTGTTCCCCTCCTGTTCTGACAGATGTGACCGTGCTGCCCCGCGGTGCTGGCCGTGTGTATGTGTGCGTCCACTCTGATCCGTGTTTAAGCGTGTTTGTCTGTCATTTGTCCGCCAGCGTTAACGCGCACGCTGGCTGGCTGGCGAGCTGTCACGCGTTTCAGACTCTGCGTGTGTGTTTTGAAGCGGTTGTGCACAACGGCACAGCGACATTGAGCCGGTCCAGAGTAAGCACTGGCGCAAACGGTCACATCGCTCCCTGTTTGTACGCGCGCGCGGTGTCGTTTTATGGCGCCGCAGATGTGCGCTGTGTTGCCGGACAGCTGTTGACTTGGCCGAGGTGGCGGCCATTCTGATTCCGTTTTGCTCATGAGTGTTGAAAGCCAGCGGCCGAGGGGCTTATCTCGTTCCTGTTTGCAGTATCAGAAACTTTGAACCTGAGGCAATGTTCGTTTATTTCAGAAGTACAATGAGAGCAAGTGTTCAGATTCATTTGATGCATATGAAAATGCGTTGCAAAAACACAATCCCGACCTAGTCTTTACATTTACGGCTGGGATTATTAAAAAAATAATAATAAAAAAGGCCGACTAAATTGGATCAATCAACCACAAGAATAGTCGACACAAAATTCTCGCCGCTGAGCTCCAACGGCACCGTGTTCAGTTCATTCAGTTGTTTACTTTCAGGAGAGCCCTTAAAATTGGATGATTTCATCTGGACAAGAAATGCCTCAACATAATCGTTTTTTTCCAAATTACAGGTCGTTGCTAGGTCACCCCCCCCCCCCCCCTTTTTTTTAAAATTGAACTATTGACACTTTGCCATCAGATGGCGACACTGGACGTCATAGTGTCTGGCCACCGTTAGCATCCGGTATGTGGCTAATGTGCTTGCATTTTGCGTTTTGTTTTTTTTCCCACATATTTTGTCAGGATGTCATGATACGCCAAAGTTAAGATTCAATGCTTATCGATTTCGGACCCGCCGTTTGATTACCCGATCAGTTTATTTGAAACCTGACCATCGTCAGCGGTCCGCTCGCCTGACTCGATGTGCCTGTGAGTGACTGGCGGCCAGTTCGGGGTGTGTTGTCCGCCTTTCGCCCGAAGTTAGCCGAGAGAGGCTGCGGCACGCCCGCGGCCCTCCTGAGGAGGAGCGGGTCCGATCATTCGATTTGAGAAGCAGTATGAGAGCGGTGCGTCAGATTGAGGGCGAAGAAGTCAACGAAGCTCGCCAAGGGCATTCATTCCATGTCGCTACAATGAGCAAGTCAGGGTCCCGCTGTACGGTTCCTTGAAATCGAAACGCAACTTTTGATGCCCCAGTTCTTGTGTTGGATCTCATTTGTCCGTCCTCGCCATTGGCTCAGCCCGTTCCAAACGAAACAAGCTCACTCGCCGTGGTTTTGCCCTTCCGGCCGGGTGTCGCCTTCTGCACCCCCGCCGTTTTTTGGGTCCGGTTGCCATCCCGGCAAGCGAGGCTCCCGTTTGACCCTGCCGACAGAGGGAAAGCAGCTCTTTGATTGGCTCTTTGCTTCCATTCAGTCCGCCTTGTGGCGCCTCTTGGATTCCCGCCGCCTTTCTGTTGCGATTCATTTGTGCAAAGCGTATTTGTTTCTGTGTGCACACGAAATCCGCAGCGCTCGTGATAGCGCGTGTCTGGACGCGCGCGCACACGGGCACACACAGACGCACGCGCGCACGCATTCGGGAGTCCCTCGGCGGCTGGTGCGCTCCAGGATTGGATCATCAGCCAGCTGTGAGTTGGACAGCCCCGGATCTGTCCTAATCCCCGTCACTCTGTTCACATCCACATGCTGCCGCCCCATCCCAGCACGGGGCTTTACCAAGTTTGGATTGATTGTTTGCTCCCTTCTTTCCTCCTCTTCCCTTCCCCCTCCTCCTCCTCCTCTTCTTCTTCATGTCGTTGCTCCCGATGGCGACTCGAGTGAAAAGTGGCCCTAGTGGTCATCTCGAGCCAGGCACGTCCTGTCCATGCTCCCGTTTTTTGGACAATGTCTGCCATGCCCCTCCCTCCCAGTTGTCCATCATCTCCGGGAAATCAGGAATGCATAATCATGAGCGTGCTTGCTTGGAGATCAGCCAGTTTGCTCATTGGACACTTTGTTCAACAAATCATACTTTTTTTTTTTTTTTGTGAGTCAAAGCTATTTGTTTCATCAAAGTCTCACGTGTGTTCTCGCCCACGCAAGTAAACGGTAGAAACAGCAGGAGTGCAGATTTGACCCTGGCAAACAAACAAGCCGACTGGGGTAGGCCACATTTTGAATTGAAAGGAGGCTCAATGTTCATGTTGTTTCGTCTTCTGCTCTTTCCAAATCGTTTTGCATTCAGCATGCACATTTGCTTCACTTTTCTCCAATGTCTCCATTTCACATGCGGTAGCGAATACCGTGGCCATGACGCGATACTATTCGTCATGACAAATAGCATCGTGTCACTTCTGATAAAACGGCTCCTCATTTGGTGGCCGAAAGTGCATTTCTAGCCACGTGGTAGGGAGCATCGTTTTGTGGACGCCCGATGACAGAACGAGCGAGACGGCGGGCCTGAGCTCCTCCTCCCTGTGTTTTTCCCTCGACCTTGAGCGCGCGGCGAGACGGGAGGAAACTTTCCCCAAACTCCATTAAACATGTCACGCTAAAGCCCCCGACCGCGCTCCTCCGCCTCATCTGTCGCGGCACGGCGGCGAGGTCTGCGTAGGCGGAGACGAGAGAGCGGCGCGGGTGAGCGTGAGAGGGCGGAGAAGTGTAAATGAGGAAGGTGAAGGCAGCAGATGTCGCGTCCCGCCAGAGGCTCGCTCCAAGCGGGCCGCGGCCCAAATCGGCAACCGACAAAACTGCTGCAGAGCGCGCTCGGCGGGGGGGCTCTTGTCCAATCACGGCCCGGCAAAACAGCGGCGGCGCAAACGCACACGCTGGAAGAGGACGCCGGCGCTGTGAGGACTCAGGCATTTGCCGGCTTTGATATCAAGGGAGCAAAAAGGCTTCACGTTGGCCCGGTTTTTGGGGAATGTTGTTCGCCCACCTTGGCGGGTGCTGCCTTCCGTGCGGTGCGCCGCATGCAAGGAAGTGGCCTCTCTGAGTGCACGCGAGTGGCTCGTTGACATCCGGCGTGCCGCTCGACTCTTGGGAGTGCAGGGCAGCAACGTGCGCGTGTTCCCTTTGTGTGAACTTGAAGTGTTGATACCTTTGGGCGACACCTGCGCGCGCCGGCTTTGATGAGCGCGCGTGACAGTGGCCGTGCCGTGCCAGGTACTGGGGCCTCGCCGCGCGTCCGCGTGCGCGCGCGCCGTCTGGTCGGCAGCCATGTTGTTGGGTAGCAGATGGCGCCGCGGTTGGCAGGGGAGGGGCTGCTTAGCACAACTAATCAGACAGTTACGGATAGGGCAGCCGGGAGGGCTGTCGGCCAGCCGCGGTCTGCTCCGATGTTGACAGCGGCGGGCCCGTTGGCCTCGTGATGACTCCTCGCAGCGCTCCTGTCGCCGTGGGAGTGGCCTGGTGTCCTCACCCCGCTCCTCCTGTCTTCGGCCTTGCTGTCTGCGACTCTCCTGATCATTTGTCACGTGCTTTTTCCGCCAACCGAATGCTTTTGGAAGCGCCGCATCAGCGCCCGCAGGACCGCCGACGAGGGCAACAAGATTGCAATTTGTCCGCACGATGACGCCCGCTTTCTCGTGGGGATTGCAAAGCAGAAGCCCCTCTCGCAAATAGGTGCAACGCCACGAAGGATTCCGATCTTTGTTGACGGTGGACCCCAATCGCTATCAGCCGTGCGGGGTGGTCAATTCTCTTCAAGTTGCCCCGCTTTTGGTTTCTCAGCTGGAATCGGAGGAAGTGGTGGCCACAACTCATCGCCGTGTCCTAAAAGTTGGATGGAAGTCAGTGGAAACAGGAGGCTCGCCAAGTTTGTCCCAGACCTTTAATGCATCCGACCGCCCCAGTCGCAAAGGGCGCAACGAAAAGAAAGCTACGGGGCGCCGCCCAGGTGGCCTATTGGGTGGGCTCAGCGTCCTCCCTCAGAGTGAGATTCTGGAACCCATCTGCAATGTCGTCCTCCTGCTGCAAAATGGCATCAATTCGTCATGGCTAAATCCATTCAGATTTGACATTCACACCAAAGTTAACGACGCAAAGTGCTCCCGAAAGAGAACAGCACCGACCCGCTGCCGACCCGTTTGGAAAAGCCACGTCCCTCAAGGACACTTTGCACTTGACACGGAAATAGCCGCAAGGTTGGTTACCTGCTGGAGGATTGTCTGCAGTTCACCAATGTAGTAGTCAGAGTTGTCTTTGAGATTTTTCCAAGGTTGGAAGGGCTCGTTTGGATCCACAAAAAGTTTCCAGCAGTCCTCAAAGTCTACGGAGAACGGAGGGAAAAAAAGAGGAGACGGCTAGCAGTCACTCAGCTCAGTCGTGTTGAAAGTTTGCAAGAATTCAATGGTCTCTCCCCCCCAAACGACCTTGTTCAGCCATCATGTTGATGGACACGTTGGCCGCGCGTAGCGATCGCAGGCCCTGACCATTGACCTCGCCGTAGTAGATGCGCGAGGCCAAGATGCGAAGCTCCACCTTGGGGTTTTGCTCGACGAATTGGACGAGCGCGTCGGAGCAGTCTTTGCAGGGAGACCAAGACAAGTAACACGTGACCCAATACTTGAGTTTCGGATCCAAAGCTTTCAGGTCTTCCACCAACAGAAGCTGCACGACAGAGTGGCTTGTTTTTTTTTTTGCTTTTGGTTTTGTTCCTTATTCATCCAAGCAGGATGTGCGCCTCTCCATACGCACCTCCACATGCTTTTTGGGTTTATTTTTGAGATATTTCCTGACAGAGCCTTCAGGTTTTCCTTCCAGCGCATAGCACATGTACGTCATGTTGCGGCCCGATGCCCTGCGCAAATTTTCGTAGTTGAAGAGAAAGACGTCCTCTGCCAGCCGCTCAGTGAGGCAAACGCTAAAGGAGAGATGGTGAATTGACGGGCCGCCATACGAGGCCCAACGAAACGGGCCATTGCGACGCAGCCTTGGAAGCAAGACGAAACAAACATGCAGATAGACTTACCCGTCTTGTGCTTGTGCCATTTTGGCAGCGAGGCTACTGCGCTGCACGAAGCTTTGACGCTTGTCGTAAGACTGCCACCTTCTGACCTTGGCTCTGCCGTCAGCACCGTCTTCTACTCTGAAATCCCGCCCAACTTGCCCAACTTGCCCAACCGAGCGCTTCGTCGAGTGTGTGCCAGTTTCCTCGTCTGGACTTTGGCCAACGAGCCGTGCCTTTCCACGTAGTTTGAGATTAGCCCTCTCGTTGCCACCTCTGATTATAGGGAGGTGGCATGAGCTGAGGCCCTTATCTTGCCCTTTTCGCTTGCTTTTGCGCAACGCCCTGAGCGCATGCCGGGGCAGACCGCACGTGGCCACGCGGGTGAGGCCGGAGTCGGCGCGTGAGAGCGGCCATCGCGGGGGCAGGCCGGCTGGCTTGCGGGCAGGCGGGCCCTCTTCAGAAAGCAGCAGAAGCGGCCTCGCGGCCGTCTCTTCGGCATCTCCTCCCGACGATGCCAAAAAAGCCATGAAGCAGGAGCGGTCTTGTATTTTGCGCACTTTGTTCCATCTGCGCCTGCCCGTCGCGCCGTGAATGCAGTCGAAATCAATCAGGTCTCGACTTGCGAAGCGTCAAAGCCCCCCCCCCTTGATGGAGCGTATTCGACTTTGGAGCTGACAAAGCGGTAGAACGTGGCCTCCCGGAGCGTCACATCGCGTCGCGCCATCATCAGCCAAACGGCGCCGTCATCTGTTCGTCCTTTACGAGACGACGTCAAATGGACAGAACTGCTACCGGGGGGGACCTCGGGCGAGAGGGAGGCAAATCTGTCGGCGGCAACTGTTCTCCGAGCGGCCAAGTGTGCCCCGGGACGCTGGCCTACATACGCAGGCGCGCTTCTGCTGCACCGCCCACGAGCCAACCTCGCGGCCCCCGCGCCTTCCCGGCGCCATCCGTCCGCCGCCTTACCCCGTGCCGTCGCACGCGGCCTTTGGAGACATTCGGACCACCCGGAATGAGGCTCGTTTGCAGCTGCGGACTGGTGGCGAGCGCACGGGAGTGAGCTTCCGCGGGCGTGGCGGTGGCGGCCTGCTTCGACTTGCCTCCAGGCCGTCGCCGCTTCTCGACTCGTTTCGTTTTCCGAGTGGGGTCGAGCCATCCCGTTGACGACAGGGCCGCCTTGCCACCTGCGGCGCTCTGCACCCGCCGTACGATGTCACAACCTTTTTGTTCGAGACGTCTTTCTTCACATGAGGCGCCGCGGCTGCCCCCTCTTTCTCTCGCTCACCACTTGAAAATGCATCGCAACGGGGCAATTGTGGCGCTGGGAAACTGTCTGCGTCACGCCCTTCTTTCTGGAATTCACCGCCCGGTTGGGGGCTCGAACCTCCTGCGCAGCCTTCGCACGTCGCACGTGAAGTTCGTCAAAGACCGTAAATTGTCCCTCGCTGTGAACGTGAGTGTCTGCGTGGCCAGGGTCCGGTCTGGGGGGTGCGGCCGAGGCGGGCTTCGGCTCGCCTGTGTCCTGAATGAGGATCGGCGATATCGAAAATAGATTGATTTCCAGTCTTCCCCTCCAGGCCTTTTTGGGGCGGGGCTTGTTGTAGTCAAGTCGCTTTTGAACTGCCTTCAACACATTTGCGGGCTTGTGCCAGAGTGCGCTCGGTATTGCGATGCGGCTCGGTGGGAGGGGGGGGGCAGCGCCTCCTCGAGGAGGAAGAGAGGCTCGGGCCGCCGCCCGTAAACAAAGTTGACTCTCCGACAGATGGATTGAATGACGGAGCGCCAAGCCGCGCTGGCAGCGCTGTGGCAAGTGAAGGAGGGAGGGAAAGGGGGGGGGTGGCCAACAGGAGAGGAGGTGTGAACAGGTGCGCCGCCGCTGAAGGAAGAACCGGCAGATGGAGGGAGACGCAGCCAGTTTAGTTACAGGGAGGGGGAAAAAAAGGCTGGGAGGGGCGGGAGGCAACGCAACGGAGGAGAGAGAGAGAGAGAGATGAAGCGGGTCTGCGGGCTACATCAGGCCGCCTCTGTCTGTCATATGTCGGCGTGACCCGGAGGCGCGCTCACAAGCGAAGGCAAAGCAATTTGTTCCACGCGGCGTCAATAAATGATGCCGAATCTGTCTCTCCGCTTGGCCGCCGCGCTTTGCGTCGTCTTCGTTTCATGTGCTTGGCGGCGACATCCACCCCGGCCCGTTGGCGTCAGAGCCCATGAATAGCAACGCGTTGTCAACGACGGCCGCCGCGCGGACCGCCTGGAAGGAATCGGCGTTCGCCTCGCAAATCGTCAGCGGCTCGGCCCGTCCCGTCCCGTTCGGCTCCTTGCCTGTCACGTGGCGTCTTTTCAAAAGAATTTCATTGGAGCGAGTACACGTTGGAAGCACGCGAGCGGGAACAGTTGGTGCTCATTCACCGTCTCGGACTCGTATCTCATCAATTCTCAGTGCTACGAATTGACGCGCGCACTTCCGTAGCGAAGCATTCTTAGCCCTGCGTCGCCTTCGAATGACGCCGTTATTTTGCAGACGCGCGAGTGCTTCCGTTTCAGCGCTCGCCCACACCGAGTACCAATTGTCTTGTCATTGTGACGCTCAAAAAGGGAAAAAGCCGATCGGGACAAAGACCCATAGGCGCGCAACTGAAGATGAAGTCGGCAGCAAACTCTTGACTCAAATGACGCCCCGTCGCAAGCAGGTCAACCAGATGGGAAGCGGCCAGTCGTTGACGCCGACGTCGTGGCGCAAAGGAGGCCCGAGGGCCGCTTGAGGGCTGCTTTGGTTCCGTTTTCAGAAGCTTGATTGTGTGTCGAGGAGAATGCATCGGGAAGATGCTTTTTTGTTTTGTTTGTTGTTGTTGATGTGTGCCAACTGGTTGGAAGCTTGTTTTTTTGGGCCTTGCTTTTATTTAGACCTTTTCGTGAATGATGAGAACCTTTTGTCCACATGGCTTTGTCGCGCTCAGAGTAGCAACGGTCGGCATCCGCAGTCCATTGCGTTGGTTTTGACAATGTGTTCAAACGGGTGATGCGTTTTGTTCTGTGTTTGAATTCTTAAAAAAGTTGAGAAAAAAAAACGCAGCCGTGAAGGATGAGTGCCCCATTTTGTGCATTGTCGGCGTGGCCATGGGCCAACCTCTTGCCGTCCTTCGACAATTCGTGCGACCGCTCGCCCAAAGTCGCCGCGTGTCGGTGTGACTTTGTGCAAAGTATGGCAAAAGCGTCATTGCGCTCGTCGCTCTTTGTCCAAACACGGCGAGCGTCTCCTCCAAGTGGACCATCTGACTCCAATTTGCGCCGCTCCTCTCATAAAGCAGCATTTGGCGCTTCTGGCGCGGGACGGCGCCGGCACCACGGGGCGCCGCAAACTCTGGGTCGGGCCATGCCGCCCCTCGTCCCCCCCGCTCATCTAATGGCTGACAGCTTGAATAGTGCCCACTTATGCCGGCCCCCGCCCGGCGCAACCCGCTCTCTCTTTACCCAGCAGCCTCGGCACCTGGACGCTCAGCCGCTAACATCCCCGCTTTGGCCTTTGGCCCGCCTGCTAACTGACGCTCGTCCAGAGCTGTGTGTGTGTGTGTGTGTGTGTGTGTGTGTGTGTGTGTGTGTGTGTGTGTGTGTGTGTGTGTGTGTGTGTGTGTGTGTGTGTGTGTGTGCGTGCGTGCGTGCGTGCGTGCGTGCGTGCGTGCGTGCGTGCGTGCGTGCGTGTGTGTGTGTGTGTGTGTGTGTGTGTGTGTGTGTGTGTGTCGTGTGTGCATGTGTCCCCGCATCAGGGCTCGCCACATTAAGGACCCAGCGCAGCGCTTCCTCTGCAGCCTTCAAACTCGAGGCTCTTTGATGGCTCGATGCTAATGAGCTGCTGCTGCCGCTCAAATGGGATCGCGTTGAACCCGAGCGAGCAGATGAGGAAGGGCCACGGGATGACCTGGCTTGTCCTCCGCCGACTTAGTGTCAGTCGTCAAAGCTTGATCGGCTGTTATCGGCAAATGGCCGCGCGACCCCGTTTGACAGGTGTTCCGCAAAACGTCATCGGTGAGCCGCCAAAGCGATTGGTATGCCCTATTTCAGAGATGAAAGTCCTCCGTATTTTCCCAGAATTCCGGGTTTTTCAAATTTTTATGAAAATCTCTCCGAAGAATTGAGGAAAATTTGCCTAAAATGGATATTAGTTGACGACATTGAACAAAGACGCGTTTGAGTTCGTTGTTTTGCTTTCACGAGCGTAGCCATGTTGAGACACTAACACTAGTAACAGGAACGAGATTTTCGTCTCTTTCTAAACACACTTGCTAAACCCCATGGGAATGAATAAAAGACGCCGTGGATAAGACAGTTGTCGTAAAAAATAGATTTGGACAAAAAGGGAAACACACAGATTGGCAGAAAAACGTGTCCGTCCGACTTCGAGTGTCGTCTCGGCTAGCTTAGCTTAGTTTAGCTGTTGTTGTGTGTGACGTCGGGTGTGTGACGTCGTTGCTTCGGCGCTGATTGGTTGAGATTAAAAGACGCGCTTGCGTACACGTTGGCGCTGAAGCACGCACAGAAGAGAGCAGCGGACGATCTCCCGCTGAGGCTCGCTTAGCTAGTGTGCCCTCGCCTCGCATTCTCATGGCCTCGCCATATCTTGGAGATTTAGAAATTTCGTCGAGAACGAAAGCCACAAAGGGTGCACGGGTGCACACAAAAGGAAGATTAATCATTGAATGTCGAGTATTTGAAGAGCGTTTTGTGTAAACTAATTCATGCGTGATCGGCCAAGTGTGTGTGTGTGTGTGTGTGTGTGTGTGTGTGTGTGTGTGTGTGTGTGTGTGTGTGTGTATATATATATATATATATATATTAGAGCTGTCAAATGATTAAAATATTTAATCTAATTAAAAACTCAACTCTCATAATTAACTCAAATTAACTAAAAATTAATCATGATTACTCACGCATTTTTTATCGTTTCTGAATTTCCTTTTATATTTTTTGTCCTATTTTCCCCCATTTTAATGCTCTCATCAACATGGAATCATGAATCAGTTTTCTATGTGCAAAATGCAAATATTTACTGAAATAATTTCGATTTTCAATTTTACATGAACATTTTTCACTTGGAGCAGTTATTCACACATCATCTCTCACACAATATTACTGTCCATCAACAACAGTGAAAAAAATATTTTGTCACACAACAGCTGCTTGAACAGCTCTTTTTAGGGAATCAAAACAGCGCAATATAAAGTGCACATCTAAGGTAAACTAGTACTCAGCCTATAATTTTTCACGGCCCCCTGAATAGGGATTGTCGGTCAGCACGGAAGGATCTCTCGTTCTGTACTTTTTTGATCATTTATTGGAGCACTTTGCAGCAGAAGTAGTAGTAGTAGTAGTTGTAACAGAAGTATCAGAAGCAGGTAATAACCTAAACTACACATAAATGCAGTAAAAAATTAATATATCTATCTTTCTGCATCACAATGTAAATATGTATATAATTGACATTAATTAATAACTTTATCCAACAATACGTTTAATAAATAATGTAATCAACCCTGATTTCACTATGTATCATTATCGACATCATTATTCATTGTTTTAAACGTAAGAAACCATACAACACAAACATAAAGTCGAATCGAACAAAAGAACTACAAGTCCCAATACTCAATCCCGGAAGTGGAGCGCCGGTTTGATGATCCCAAGCTGAAGCGCAATTTACTTCGTTTAAACGTCAGATTGCAGACGGACAAACATGACAACTATGCAAAAATGAGCTAAATAAAGACACCCCTGTTCTAGTAACATTTTAGCCAACGCTGTTTGCTTTGAAATGATACATAGCTGTCGGTCTGAGACGAGGGGGCGGAGTACGGACGTCAGCTGTGTGCTTGGCCATTAATTAAGTGGTATTTCAGACTCGACGTGCTATGATGATAGCTCACTTTACGACTGCAAAACATACAGGTAACTTTGGTTTTGTCAGTGGAACAATCTGGCAACTTTTTTAAAGTAAACTTTCCATTCATGAGCTAGTTAAGTATCCGTTTTCAGTGTCTCGCGCTGCCGTGGCTGGCAGAACAAACGTGAGTGGACCCGCGCAGCGCGCTTGATGTTTTGTTTCTGGTTTATTTATAGAGCAACGTAACATCCGCTGTGACGTCTCCGCGTTAATCTCGCGAGAAAATGTTTGATCCCGATAATATTCATTTAAATGAATGCCGATAAAAGCGCTAAACTGACAGCTCTAATATATATATATATATATATATATATATATATATATATATATATATATATATATATATATATATATATATATATATATATATATATATATATATATATATATATATATATATATATATATATATATATATATATATATATATATATATATATATATCTTTATTTATTTATTTTTCCGAGACTTTCAGAAAAGTCCACTTTTATCTCTGCTATTTGAAGCGCGAGACTCCACCAACGGCATCTGTCTTACGGCACGCGGCCGCTCGGAGAAGCTGGTCGGGCGACCGTCTCCTTGTGTTTTTTTTTTTTGACTTGCGAGACGGGCGACGCGGCGACTCGACGCGATCCTGCCGTGACTGAGACATTTCGCGTCCCGACTTGTTCCGGTCGGACAGCATTAACCTGGGTGTCGCTCGCACGCCCTCCCAAGCACCTATTAGGAAGGTCAAGCGAGAAGCGCCGCCGCTCCGATTCTCTCCGTTGGCACAACCGCCCGAGTGGCCCGAATTTCCCAAATTCCCGAAGAGCCGGCGCTCAATCTGGTGCTTTGAACCGATTGCGCACCGGCGGCCAAAGTGGCGGAGAAGCGGCATTTGAGGAGGTGCTTTTGGCGTCACAGGAAGTGGCAAGTGACGGAATCGGAAGGCTCGGCGGAAGCAGCGAAGACAGGCGGCCGTCGCCCGGTTGGGGGAAATGTCGCGCTCCCCCCGTTTGATTTGGAGCGCCCAGGGAGGCGCCCCTCCCGCGCGAGGTCATCCTTCGTACTTTTTCCTCCGACGCTGGAGCCGAGCCCAAAACGCCCCCTGGTGAATATTTGCTTGTCGCTTTCACCAACACGCTCCTCCGAAGGCATCAGATTGCGCAAGTTGTTTTGCGAGCAAGAGGCGGCGCTCTGTCTGCTCGCTTTTCTCGTCTCGTTCGCCGACTGCTGGAACGTTCTGGCGCGGCGTCCGATGCTAATTGGTGGGTAAACAGGTCTGGTGTGAGCCCCCCCCCCCCACCCCCCCTCCTCCTCTTCAATGGCGCGCACGCATGGACAGAAGCACAAAAGTACCGCCGCCCCCCTGCCCACCTCCCCGCCTGGAACCTCTTGCAGGACCAAATGGCTGGCAGCGGCCGTCCGCCATGTCCCCCGCTGAGCCCTGGTGTGCGCTTTGGTGGCTCAGGCTGCTGTTCCAACCCAGCGGGTGTTCCGCTCACCCACTCAGACGCGCGGCGACGCCACCCGCTTTCACACCCCAGACAGCAGGACAGCAGGAGAACACGCGCGCACGCGGGCGGGCGGGCGGGATGGAACAGACAGACGCGGTCACTTTAGAGATGCGGGCCAAGCGCTGCAGGGGAGAAAAGTTTTCACTTGAACTGGAGAATTCTCTCTTCATTAGCGCCTCGTTGGACTTCAGGAAGTCGTGTTGATTTGTCACCGCTCGCGCTCTCTCCCTGTCTTTGTAGTTTTTCCCGTTCTTCTGGTCTTTTGTGCGTGCGCGTCTGTTGTTGGCACACGTCTGGACTTGCTTGTGTCAGAAAGTTTGCTTTCGGATGCGCGGTGATTGTGTTTTTTTGGGGGTTCTTTTGGGGATTTTTTGTTCCCGTGCCGTCGGTCAGATCCGTTCAATCATAAGGATCATCGTCTTCAGAATACGTTTGATTGAGATGGAGCACTTTAAAAAATGCGTTACGAGGTTAAGATTCCCCCAAAAATAAAATAAAATCAAATCAATCAAATCAAGAGAGACATGGTTCAGTGGTATGTTGCCATCTGTTTGCGAGGAATCCTTCTCCCCCGGTTGACGCTGATCCGCTTGATGGAGCAGCCCCCCCACTCGCTAAGAAAGAAACTTGCTCCAAAATGGCCTTCACCGCTCAAGTCTTCTTTGAATGGCGACCCCCCCGCGCTTCCACCCTGCGTCCTCAATGTGCATTTTGTGTTGGAGACGCGCAACGTTTGGCTCTCGGGCTTCCAACGGGTGCTGTTGCGGCGTAATGAGCGCGCTCGTCTGTGTGTCGCCGTCCGCAGGGAGGCCGGCGAGACGGCGGCCGCGGCTCACCGGGACGAGATGGCGCGCGCGGCTCACGCGGGGCGCCGGCGCGAGGCCGAGATGACGGCGACGCTGGGGCGGGCGGAGGCGCGGCACCAGCAGAGAGGTGAGTGACCCCCACGCCCCCAAAGCCGCGACCGTTGAGGGCGCGGCTTTGGGGGCAGTCCGCTGAGACGGGTTCCACTCAAACGCGGGGACGCCGGGATCGGTTGGGGTTCGCCGCCAGCCGAACCGAAGTCGGCGTGCCGCCGGAAACTGACCGAAAGGGGGTCAGAGCGCCTGCCGCCGACAGCCGTCGGACCATCTGGATCCTCCTTGTCCTCCTCTTTACCTGCGCCGTTGGCGACGGGGAATGGAGGGCGGCCGGCGGGGAGCGAGCGTTGGACCCATTACCTTTCGGCTGAAAAATCTTCCTCCCTCCCTAATGCGGACGCGCACGGCCGGCTGCCTCTTGGTGACCTTCCGGTTCCAAGCTGAAAGCCCCCCCCCCGCCTCCTAAAAAAAGATGATGCTAAACTGCTAGCATTGAAAATGTCCGCCATCACGTTGTGGTCCCGCCTACAATCGTCCAGCGGCCACACAAGCCGCCACATCTGGGCCGCCGTCTGACTCCTCCTCTTGACCCGCGCCTTCCTTTGGAGGCACCCCGCCACTTGCAACCCAAGGTATCCCCCCCCCCGCCAGCAAGTGGAAACAAAGGCTTTGTTTCTTGGCACGTGGCGGCGGCACACATGTTGTCTAAAGAGAGCTGACATCAGAGCACAGCGGGAAACAAACGCCCGGGGAGGGGGCATGGCGGACGTCCTTTTGCCGCTCGTGTCGCTTCCTCTCGCCGCCCCCGCACGCCAGCGCCATCGGGAGCTTTTTTTTCTTTGTTGCTCTCCCTCCATCCATCCTTTTTTTTTTTTTTTTAAATACGTGCATACAGAGAAAGCTGCGTCGAGATGACATCAGACATTTCTCCCCCTCCCTCCTTCGCTAACGCCCCCCCACAATCCCCCTCCCCCACCGTGGCTTTGCCTGTTGTTTGTTTCCAGTGCCAGTTCTGCCGGGCTTTCTGTGTCCCAGGGTTCTTTTTGGCCTACGCGCGGCCAGACGCATTCAAAGCCTGCTCGCCTAATTAGCATTCTTCAGCGCAACTTTTTTCGCACTCTGGCCAAAACTTTCCCTCGGTGTGTGCGTGCGCACGAGCGTGTGTGCGCGCACGCGCCCCCTCCAGACGAAACCCGGCGAAGTTAGGCAAGCGTCAGGACAGACTCGCGCTGCCTTTGCCGCGTTTTGACGACGAAAGTCGAACACAAGTCAAAGTTGCGATTCGACGCCAATCGCGGCAAGAAAGTCAGACGCAAATGCCGAAATCCGGCAAAGGCTTTCGTGAGCGGAGGAAAGGAAGAAAAGAAGAAAAAGAAACGCGCCGCTCTCGTCAGAATGAAGACGTTCTCGGGAGGGTTGGGGCATTTTTGCAAGACAAAAGTCGGCATTTTCAAGGGGGGAGGGGAGGGGGTGATTTGGACAAAATCATTTTCATAACTTCACAAGAAGTACGTTTTAGGAGACAAAAATTCTTTGACAAACAATCATTTTGGGAGGGGGAAATAGGAACATGGTCAAATCTGCTGCTGATGCAGGAATTGGACATTTTAGGGGTGGGGGGCGGGGGGCATCTGTATTTCTACCATGGAACGCACGCGTAGTTTGGGAATCAAGTTGACATTTTAGGAGAAGAAAACGTCCGTGATAGGACGGAAAATTTGCCGGCCTAGAAAACGGAGCGGCACCTAGATTTCTTTCTGGCCTGAGATTTTGGGAGGGGTCGGTGGCCCGAGGAGTTGTGTTGTCATCCCAACGCTTGTGTTCCTTGATTCCGCTCAGAGCTTTTTCCAATTCAAAGATGTGGCCTTACCCCCTCCCCTAGTTTGGGGATTGGCGCCGCCACCCTCCTAGCGCACCCTTGCAAATTTTGCAACCACAGCAAGCGCATGTTGGGGAGTGCGTGGCGCCGCTTTCAAAGGGAGGACGGGGTGGGGAGGGGGGGCCTCAGACTGCCCCCAAAGACCGCCCGCTCAGGTTTTAGCAAAGAGATGCACTTTTGCCTCCACTTTGGCGCAGCTTTGATGGGCGTCTTTGTTTGTTTGCGCGGCAGTCGGCGAGCTGGACGCGCTGCTGTCCTCCCAGGACTCGCTCATCAAGAAGCTGACGGAGGAGTGCCGCACGCTGGGAGCCACCCTGGAGGAGCTGACGGGGAACAAAAGGTGACCGCCGTACCACCACCCCCCCAAAAAAAAAAACTCGCCATGCAAATTCTTGGCCCCCATTCAGCATGGGCGAGTGCTGGAACCCGCCGGAAGTCCCGTCTACTTCTTCAAGCGTCGTGCACGGGTCGGCAGAAAGCGCCGCCGCCGTTTTCGGGGCGCTCAAAGACGCAAGCGAATACGCGGGCGACTTGCTAAGTGCTACTTTTGCCCGTGCAACCTTTGACCTGGCTGTCTCGTCATCTCCCGATATCGAGAGATGTTGTGCAGAGAACGAATGCCCCCCATTTCCACACACACAAAACACAGTGACTCCAATCAACACAAATATGCCACGGCGAGAGCGGCGGCGAGCGAAAAGAGGCCCAGCCGCAGAGTCGGCTTTCTCGTGCGGGCGGCGATGGGCTCGGCCGGCCGGAGGGCGCGCTCCGCGTCCCCCCCCCCTCCCCTCTCCCTTCCCGCCGAACCTGTTTTCCTGCGAAACCTGATGCGAGTGTAGTCACAGCAGGCCCGCCTGCCTCTCCATCTGCCACGCGAAGGAGCGTGCCCGTGGTTGTTGGCGCCCGCGCGCCAGTCCGTGTACGACAGTGACCCTGGGCCCGGCCTCCCGTCAGCTGTTGGAGCTGCGCTGCGCATTAGTCACATGACGGCCTCCCATCTGGACCCGACAGACCGCCCGCGCTGGCCGCGCTCACCAGCCGCTTGCGCGCAAAGCCACGCCACGTGGATGCGCGCGCGCGTGCCCGACACTGCCGCAAAACTCAGCAAACGCCTCCAATGCACTTTCTTTTCTGCCATTTCTCTCACACACACACACACACACATGGACACGGACTCACTGTCCTGACTGTGCGTGTGTGTGTGTGTGTGTGTTGGCCTCTGGCTGTTTGAGCTCCTGGAGTCCAAGCCAAGTGTAGCGGTTAAAGTCCTGCTGGACTTCTAACAGTGACATTGCACACACACACACACACACACACACACACACACACACACACACACACACACACACACACACACACACACACACGCACACACACACAGACTGCTGAGTTCTGCTCCGTGCTGCTGAAGCAGAAAATGAACTACGGGTGCCCGGGAGGTTCATGTACACCTCACACTTTTTTTGCCCCCGCAAAGCAAGCCGTGCTTTTACGACTCGGGCCAGAGCGGGAAAAGTCTCGTCGGCAATTCGTTGGTGCTTACGGAACCGGATGGTTTGCATTTCATGCCCGACGCTCTGGTTGGAACTTGCCCGGCAAGACGCGCAAAATGTTGGCTCAACAAGCGCCTCCGAGGATGGCCTTTCTTCGTCACCTATTGAACCAACATTTAACGGGGAAAACTTTTTCACGGTCAAAAGAGGGGGGTGGGGGGGAATAAAACCTCTCCCATATGACAAGAAAAGTTTTGAGCAGAGCAAAGGCTGTCATTTTTCCACACGACAAAAAGCTCGGCGTACAACTCCTGCGAATGGAGTCAGCCAGTTGGACGGAAGAAAAGTGTCCCAAAAAGAAATCGGCGTTTGTGTAAACTGCAGCTTGTTGACTTGAAATGTTCTTATTTGTTGGTTTGTTTTCGTAGGCGGGAAGTGGAGCGGCTGACTGCGGCCAATCAGCACCTTCGGGGGGCGCTGAACAAGACGACGGCGCGCTGCTCCGACATGGAGAAGCAGTGCGTCCAGCATGGACGCGTGCACCAGAACATGAAGAACAGGTACGCGCACGCACCGGAAAGCCGCCGCCGCCCTGCTTCCGGGAGCCCGAACCGCGCGCGGGTGCTGAAGTTGGAAGGAGAAAAAGCCGAAATCACGCTGGGATGAAAACGCCGACGCCACGGATGCCTCCAGATTGGGCTTGGGCCGCTTGGCACGTCGCCGGCGTCTGCCCACGTGGCCCAGAGTGCGCGTGGGCGGCGGCGGCCCACTCGGCAGGACCTCACCTGGACGCATATGGCCCCCCGCCCACCCGTCACCCTGCGGCCCAGCGAAAGTTGAGCGCCTGGCATAACCAGCCAGCTCGTCGAGAAGCTCGCGTGCCGTGGGCGCGGGCGGGCCTGCAAGCCGCCGCCTTCGACCGCACCTGGCGCTTTTGACACGCGGCCCGGTGCGGGAACCCTCTCGCCAGTTGACGACGTTTGTCTTTGTCTCGTGTCTTTGTGGGGGTTGCCAGCGGCGATGTCTGGGAACTGCTTCCTGTTTCCTGTTGAAGTTGCCGCTTTCGAATCCCAGCAGCTTGCAAAGGTGGCACTTCTCAGCGAGGCGGATTTCGAAGGTGACGCTTCGCCTCACATCGCTTGCGGTCGGGTCGTCTCTGACCAACTTCGTTTGGCCGAGGCGCGGCTTGCGCGCCCCACCAAGCGTAAAACTCTGCCTGCCGAAAAACAAACCCGCAATGGAATCCCACGTGCAGATGAATTGGGCCCCCTTTGGTTGAAATTTGCGACTGGCGGCGAAGCAACGAATCGATGGCCAAGTGGATCTCGGCGGCAACGTCGACGTTTGCGTTTTCGTCTCGAGCGGCTGTTTGCAACCGGCGCCGACTGGCGATCCCCGGCCATCCCCCCCCTGTGATGCTGCGTCATCAAGAGCTCACGGAAGGAAGGGATGCCCGCCGATGACGACACGTTGCAGACGTGCACGCCAAGGGTTGCCATTGTGCGCTGACGTGGCCAGGTGTAAGATCGCAGCGTGTCACACTCGTCGCCGTCTTGGATTTTTCCCGCCCGCCGTCCCGCCTTTCCGGCGCAACCCGCTAAAAAGCCCGGCGAGCCGGGCAGCGAGTGAGCGAGCGAGCCTGGTCCTCATCCCCGATGCAACCCCTCCCCTCTTGTCTTTCCGCCCCTTGCCGCAATCTGTGCCGCGAAGAGCAAAACATTTGCAAAATCAGCTTGATGTATTTTTACCGGGCCAAGCCGTTGCCAAACGACCCGGGGGGGTTGGGTTTTTTTTAAACGCACACTTCATTATTTATTTGACTACTTCTGTGTTGTTTGCGTGGAGGAGGAGGATCAGCCGAGGGTGCCGCAAACCAAGACGGCAAATGTGGTGGCAACACATCTGTCTCAGCGGCGTGACAAAGAAACGCACAATCTTGCGTCATTTTGTGCTTTGATCGTACTCAAATGATTTTTTAAAATCTTATTCTATTTGATGTTGTTTTTAACATTGTATTTGTATTTTTCGCTGCTTGTTGTAAGGTGTCCTTGAGTTTTTAGAAAGGCACCCACAAATAAAATGTATTATTATTATTATTATTCTTGTCAAACTCAAAAGGCAACTGGTCCAGGAGAGAGCCCCCCCCCTCCCTCTCTCTCCACGCACACACGCACACCGACGCCGAGCATTCCTGACCAAGCTGAAGTAGAAATGCAAGCGAAGTCGGCGATGGTGTCCGTTTTCCTGGTGATGAGATCTGTCCGGGCAGCCGCTCGCCTCTCTTGGTCCTCCTCTTCCTCATCTCCTTCTGACCCCCCCGCCGCGCCAGCCTCGAGTCTGCACGCGGCTGCCCGTCCGTCCGTCTCACCGCTTCCCGCCGCACCCAGAGGTTATCCGCGAGACTCGAGTGTCGTATGGCTGGCGCGGGGTGGAGAAAATGCGCAGATGTGCGTGCGGATCCACGGGCTCGACCGGGCCATCTGGCCACCGCCAGCGAGGACGCCGCGTGCGTCTGCGAGGCGGCGCGGCGGCTCCGGCAGATTGCTCTGTGGAACAAATGGTGACGGCGGGCCGCGGGAAGAAGGAACAGGCTTGCCGCGACGGCCTCGGGGCGCGAGGGCTGCTTCATCTGGGCGCCCGCCGCACACGGGTGGCTGCAATGTGCCCCGGAAGCTCCAGGGGGCGCCGCTTCTTCCAAAAACTTTGCGCTTTTGCAAATGACAGGAACATGCGTGAGTGCGACTGAGTGTGTGTCGCTTCAAGGATATTTCGTCAAAAAACGTCTTACTATACATGGCCGTTTTTTTCAGGTTAAGACGCCTTCCTATCCGTGGTCATTTTTTTCGTCCAAAAACGCCTTACTATACATGGTCGTTTTTTTCGTCTAAAAACGCCTTACCAGACATGGTCGTTTTTTTCGTCCAAAAACGCCTTACTATACATCGTCGTTTTTTTCTGGCTAAAAACGCTTTTCTATACATGGTCGTTTTTTTCGTCTAAAAACGCCTTACCAGACATGGTCGTTTTTTTCGTCCAAAAACGCCTTACTATACATCGTCGTTTTTTTCTGGCTAAAAACGCTTTTCTATACATGGTCGTTTTTTTCGTCTAAAAACGCCTTACTATACATGGTCGTTTTTTTCGTCCAAAAGCGCCTTACTATACATCGTCGTTTTTTTCTGGCTAAAAACGCTTTTCTATACATGGTCGTTTTTTTCGTCTAAAAACGCCTTACTATACATGGTCGTTTTTTTCGTCTAAAACGCCTTACCAGACATGGTCGTTTTTTCGTCCAAAACGCCTTACTATACATCGTCGTTTTTTCTGGCTAAAACGCTTTTCTATACATGGTCGTTTTTAGTCTAAAACGCCTTACTATACATGGTCGTTTTTTCGTCCAAAAGCGCCTTACTATACATCGTCGTTTTTTCTGGCTAAAACGCTTTCTATACATGGTCGTTTTTAGTCCAAAACGCCTTACTATACATGGTCGTTTTTTCGTCCAAAAGCGCCTTACTATACATGGTCGTTTTTTTCTGGCTAAAACGCTTTTCTATACATGGTCGTTTTTCGTCTAAAAGCGCCTTACTATACATGGTCGTTTTTCGTCTAAAACGCCTTACCAGACATGGTCGTTTTTTCGATCCAAAAGCGCCTTACTATACATCGTCGTTTTTTTCTGGCTAAAAACGCTTTTCTATACATGGTCGTTTTTTTCGTCTAAAAACGCCTTACTATACATGGTCGTTTTTTTCGTCCAAAAGCGCCTTACTATACATCGTCGTTTTTTTCTGGCTAAAAACGCTTTTCTATACATGGTCGTTTTTTTCGTCTAAAAACGCCTTACTATACATGGTCGTTTTTTTCGTCTAAAAACGCCTTACCAGACATGGTCGTTTTTTCGTCCAAAAGCGCCTTACTATATATACATCGTCGTTTTTTTCTGGCTAAAAACGCTTTCCTATACATGGTCGTTTTTTTCGTCCAAAAACGCCTTACCAGACATGGTCGGTTTTTTTCGGCTAAAAACGCCTTACTCTACTGTATTGCAGGGTGGAAAAATGCACAAACTTGGCCTGACTGTGGTTGTGTGCGCAGCCCGCTTGAGCCGCACACCTTCAAATTCCTTCATGCCGTGTCATCTGCTTGGAAGGCTTTGGAACAACACCATGGTGACTTTTGTTGCGCGTGCCTGTTTTTTCCCCTCCTCTCTGCTTTTAGCACTTGTCCCCCCTGCGTTCCCACCTGTAAATAAACATGGCCGCAACCAAAGACTTTTTATCGACGCGATAGCCGCGGGTTACCACTCACGTATGCCACTGACGCACGCGCGGGCTGTGTGTCACTGTCAACACCGTCAGGGGAAATTATTGCAGAGTGCCCCCCAGCTAAACCTGCTTGAATTTTTGACCGCTGTCACATTCACAGAGAAGCGCATGCATGCACACATACCAGAGAGCGTGTGCGCGTTCAAGAGGCATTAAGCCAAATTAAATCCTAATTAATGAGCGTGCCAGTGGATGGAGGAGCTGCGGTGGACAGGCGCACGCGAGCGCGCACACACGCGTGCGCATCCGCACAGATACACGCGTCTTGCCAAGTGTGTGCGAGCGGGATTTGGAAGGTTTCAAGCCAGAGATTGGCCGCATCAGATTGGCCACCGGCAGGTGTGTGCGTGCGTGCGTGCGTCTGTGTGTGTGAGAGGTGGCATCAAACATCAGCTAACACAGAAGCAAGTCAGGTCGCGCTTGATTTCCGGTTCTCTGGAGCGGTCGCCCAATTTAGAAGCAAAAGTGGGTGTGGCGATTTGCCTTGGAATGTGTTCAGCATAAAAAAAAAAGTTCAAGTCGAAAAGAATTTTTTTGGGGGTGGGGAGGTGCCGGGGGCTGTACAGGAGAACAAAAAATATAGTTAAAGGGAAAGTTGAAAGAAAAACAGTCTCGAAGAAAACGCCCAAAAACAAACAAAATTGACCTCGAAATAAACCAAAACGATTTCAATATTGACTCGTGTTGCCTTGGCGTGTCAGTCAATAATTGTGTGTGTGTGTGTGTGTGTGTGTGTGTGTGTGTGTGTTTGTAGGCTCCAACAGTTGGACCGGCACTGTCAGAGTAGCGCCCGGCAGGTGTGTGAGCTGCTGGCCAAACACAACCACGTGACGATGCAGCACACACCACAACCAGGCCACAACTAACACGTGCGCAATTTTTCATTCCTTCTCGTTGAGTTGGATGCGAAGCAGTCGAGGAGGTCCCGCGCACTCCGCTTCAACTGTGCCTTTGCTTCTTGCCTTGAAAAAGGGACGGGGGGCATTGTGCAGATTCATCAAGTTGGTGCTGTTTTCTTGTTTTGTTTTTTTATTACGTGCGGGAACAGAATCCGTGAACTTTTCATAAAGCTGCTTTTCAAAAGTCATTTGGTGTGTTTTTTTCGACGTTCGGACACATTCTATTGGCTTCCATTTTATGAGTTGGAAAACGGCCTTTGTGACATTTACCTTTTTGAAAAGTTGTTTTGTGTTACACTTTGACATCTTTTCTATCTTAACCCAAAAAGGGAAAATGCTTTTAGGAATTGAAATAATCATTCGAAATTCCCCTCGAAGACAGACTCAAGGGTTCTTGATTTTCATCAATCCTTTCCATGTACTGCGCACTGCTTTATTTCTCGGATTTCTCGGTTTGGGGGCGCACTGGCCAGTCGCGCTGGGAAAAAAAACACCACTAGAGGGCACAAGTTCAACAGACACTTGCATGTATCTGGTCGTATTTTTTTTTGGGGGGGGGAGATTGCTTTTGACTCGATTGGGCCTTCGAGAAGCACATCATATACTCATTGCATGTCGTCTCGGAGACGCGGAAAGAAGAAAAGGGAGGCATTTATTTGTTTCAAATCAAGTCTGACAGCAGGATGAACACCCCCCAAAAATGACATCCAATAAATCCCAAACAAATTCAAGTGATAACATTCAAATGATAATAAATAGCATGACATCCATTTCGTCTCTGACCACTGCATCAAAAGTTTTAGTCGCCCCATTTTCCTTGAAACGAATCTCGCCCGACTCGCACACGCGTTCCGGAAGGGCTTCTCATACAAGTTGGCCCGTCTCGTCTTCAACGCGTCCAGTCTTCTCGTCACATTTTCAGCTCTCTCTCTCTCTCTCTCTCTCTCTCTCTCTCTCTCACACACACACACACACACACACACACACACACACACACACACACACACACACACACACACACACACACACAACAGAAGAGCCTCAAGGGTCAGACGCACAAAAAAAAAACGACATTTCCCCCGAAATGTTTGTGACTATTCATTCATCCATCCATTCTCTGAACTGTTTTGCTAGTGAGTCGCAGAGTGGAACCTTTGGAATGCTGTTTTTACACACACACACACACACACACACACACACACACACACACACACTCACGCTCTATCTCTCGCTCTCTCTCTCTCTCTATATATATATATGTGTATATGTATATATATATATATGTGTGTGTGTATATATATATATATATATATATATATATATATATATATGTATATATATATATATATATTAGAGCTGTCAGTTTAGCGCGTTTATATCGGCATTAATTTAAATGAATTTTATCGGGATCAAATTTTTTTCTCGCGAGATTAACGTGGCAGACGTCACAGCGGATGTTACGTTGCTCTATAAATAAACCAGAAACAAAACATCAAGCGCGCTGCGCGGGTCCACGCACGTTTGTTTTGCCAGCCACGGCAGCGCGAGACACCGAAAACGGATACTTAAATAGTTTATGAATGGAAAGTTTACTTTTAAAAAGTTGCCAGATTGTTCCAATGACAAGACCAAAGTTACCTGTATGTTTTGCAGTCGTAAACTGAGCTATCATCATAGCACGTCGAGTCTGAAATACCACTTAATGGCCAAGCACACAGCTGACGTGCTTAACTCCGCCCCCTCGTCTCAGACCGACAGCTATGGATCATTTCAAAGCAAACAGCGTGGGCTAAAATGTTGCTAGAACAGGGGTGTCTTTATTTAGTTCATTTTTGCATAGTTGTCATGTTTGTGTCTGCAATCTGACGTTTAAACGAAGTAAATTGCGCTTCAGCTTGGGATCATCAAACCGGCGCTCCACTTCCGGGATTGAGTATTGGGACTTGTAGTTCTTTTGTTCGATTCGACTTTATGTTTGTGTTGTATGGTTTCTTACGTTTAAAACAATGAATAATGATGTCGATAATGATACATAGTGAAATCAGGGTTGATTACATTATTTATTAAACGTATTGTTAAATAAAGGTATTCATTAATGTCAATTATATACATATTTACATTGTGATGAAGAAAGATAGATATATAAATTTTTTACTGCATTTATGTGTAGTTTAGGTTATTACCTGCTTCTGATACTTCTGTTACAACTACTACTACTACTACTTCTGCTGCAAAGTGCTCCAATAAATGATCAAAAAAGTACAGAACGAGAGATCCTTCCATGCTGACCGACAATCCCTATTCAGGGGGCCGTGAAAAACGGAATTAACTGAACAACTACGGATTGCCAGCGAGAGCCTCCATTACAAGCATCCAAAATGATGTCGACACAAAACCGTAGAGAGACTTCCGAGCAAGAAGGACCAACAGAATCAGCATAGCCTGACTGCTGTGTTCAAAGCATATTTGAGAAAAACGAAGTATGCAACCATTGCTTAAATCCATTATAGGCCGAGTACTAGTTTACCTTAGATGTGCACTTTATAATGTTATATTGCGCTGTTTTGATTCCATAAAAAGAGCTGTTCAAGCAGCTGTTGTGTGACAAAATATTTTTTTCACTGTTGTTGATGGACAGTAATATTGTGTGAGAGATGATGTGTGAATAACTGCTCCAAGTGAAAAATGTTCATGTAAAATTGAAAATCGAAATTATTTCAGTAAATATTTGCATTTTGCACATAGAAAACTGATTCATGATTCCATTTTGATGAGAGCATTAAAATGGGGGAAAATAGGACAAAAAATATAAAAGGAAATTCAGAAACGATAAAAAATGCGTGAGTAATCATGATTAATTTTTAGTTAATTTGAGTTAATTATGACAGTTGAGTTTTTAATTAGATTAAATATTTTAATCGTTTGACAGCTCTAATATATATATATATATATATATATATATATATAGCGGGCGGCCCGGTAGTCCAGTGGTTAGCACGTTGACTTCACAATGCTGAGGTACCGGGTTCAATTCCAGCTCCGGCCTCCCTGTGTGGAGTCTGCATGTTTTCCCCGGGACTGCGTGGGTTTTCTCCGGGCACTGCGGTTTCCTCCCACATTCCAAAAACATGCATGGCAGGCTGATTGAACACTCCAAATTGTCCCTAGGTGTGAATGTGAGCGTGGATGGTTGTTCGTCTCTGTGTGCCCTGCGATTGGCTGGCAACCAATTCAGGGTGTCCCCCGCCTACTGCCCGAAGACAGCTGGGATAGGCTCCAGCACCCCCTGCGACCCTAGTGAGGATCAAGCGGTTCGGATAATGGATGGATGGATAAATATATAGCGCGCAGGCAAGATATTGCGCAGCACGGTGTAATGGTACGTTCCATTTCCCGTTCAACATTTTCCCTTTTTGCCATCAATTGTCCTCGACGGTGATGTCCAGGCTGCAACCCTTTGAGGTGAATTTGTCACGGTTTGTGCAAATGAATTGAAAGGTTCCACTCTCTGACCTGAAAACGTCTCTCGGTAAAACCAAAAACGCCTCGGCGGAGGTCCGCGCTCTCCGGCGACCTCCATCACGGCCACGGACGCGACCTCAGCCCAGGAAAGTGTCGTCACGCGTCCAACCCACCCAACAAGTCATAAATCCACAAAGAATGCTTGGCGGGAGTAACCAACGACAGAGCCGGCTACATTCTTCAGCCATTTTGTTTTCTCAGCCATATCGCACAGAGACTCGCGTGTCAGTTCATCGAAAAAAGGCAAATAGAAAAAAAGTGGAGGGGGCTGGGGAGCATCGATGAGTGGTATCATAAATAAGCCAGAAGTACCTCCAAGCCAGGAGAGGTCGTCCTCATCGTAAATACGTTTGCGTCCACGGTGGCACCGTCCGGTGGCATCACGGCCTGTAAAGCTAGAAGGGGGAACTGCTGCGCTTGGACGCGGAACCCTCTCGCGTGGGGACGTGATGACATCCTTGAGCGGTTTGACGTCTGTCGGCTGGATCCACGTGGATGTGTCCTGGCGGCCGTGTTAGCAAGCTGCTAACGTGTGGCGTGTCGCTAGCTAGCAGTTAGGGGCTGGGCCACACTTCCATTTCATTGGTTAATTCTGGTTCATTGGGCGGGGGTAGGCGGGATATTTGTGGAGGTGCCCTGCTTGGACACACAACAGGGCTGTGAATAAAAAGGAGCTTGACTTTGAAACGAAAGAAGACAACAAGCAGAAAAGTATTTTCGCTTTTGGGGGCTTGGTCACGTGATGACGAGAGTAGCTGTGATGTGAAGTCGGGTTGTCGGCACTAGGCCGTCTTGCCCAAAACGGCAGGCCCCCTCAGATCGATGGCGACCAAGGAAGGCTTCTCTTTTGGATTTTTGGGACAAATCGGTCAACAAAACGCCGCGTTGGGATTGATGGATTTCATTTCAATTTGAAGTGCGCGCAAAATAGCATGTCGTCTTCATTTGATTGCTTTGGAGATCAAACGTCATTTTCTCGATAATCAACTGGAGTGCTTCCCTATAAAGTGTATTTTTGTTCACCTTTGTGGGTTTCTGGGATGGATTAAGTGGATTGGCATCATATCCTGAGGGAAGTATTGCTTTGGTTTTTGGACAATGAGGTTTTGTTCAGACTTTTGGAGACCCAACGAAATTCCAATGTCTCTGTGACTATGAGGCTTTTTACTTCCACTATTTCTCTGAAATTGATTCGGGGTGTTTGGTCTCAGGATAGCTGCCATCAAAACAAACAAACAAACAAATAAATAAATAGCGGACTAAAATGCTTCTTTTCAGGTCGAGAGGCCCAGCCCGACTAGCGATGGATGTGTTGAGCGATCGTCCGGTGGAAAAGGACGAGGACGTGACGCGGATGTTGGAAGAGCAGCAACCACGACTGGGAGATGGCACCCGAGTCAACTCCCGCCGAGCGGACCTGCTCGGTCCATCCCAGAATATGCGGGACGTGTGCAAAAAAAGCCTGAGATTACAACCGAGTCACGCGCGTGCGTTTTGGGGATGCGGAGCCGTCCCACTCATCTGACATCACATTAGCGGCTAACCCGCCTTCATACCTTCCGCTCCCTTCGTGAAGCGTGAATGAGACAAAATGGCTGAGGGGCGGGGGGTCAAATCCTTCCTGCTCCGGGTCCGAAAGCTGCGGGGCTTTCCGCTTTTCTCTCTTTGTGCGTCCCACGCCGAGGACCTCATAGAGCAGCCGTGATGACATCACAGCAGGGGGCGGGGTTAGCAGGCGCGCCGCCGCGTTCATTCCCGCCCGCTGGCCGAGTAGGAGAACTGCGGGAAGTGCGGTCGTCTCTCGTTGTCCAGACAGTCCGCGCCGTCCTCGTCGACTGGCGCGCGCGCAAACACACCGAGGTAAGCGACACGTCACGACGAGACGGCGGGCCATCGTTCGGATCAGCTAACAGCTAATCGACACGGGCGGCTCTTTCGCGGCAAAGGAGCGTCGCGGCGCGGTGGCAAGACAGACCGCGCGGCCAAGGTCTCGGCGTTGCGGTTTGGTCTCGGCCTGCAACCGCGCCGATCCGCTGGCTTCGAGGGCCGTCGGTTATGGCGCGTTGCGGCGGCGGTGAAACGAAGCCTCTCTGTTCACCGTCACAGCCGCTCGCGTTTGCGCAAACCCTCGATTGAAACCGACGGTCCCCAAAATACGGACGGTCGACCGAGCGAGCGCCTTTGAAGCTCGGTTTTGCCATCACAAGCGCGTCGGGATCGCCGACAATCTTGCGGGCCGTCAAACGGCCCGCGCGGCGGCGCGAGGTTTCGTTCTGGCGCTTTGCGCAAGAGAGAGAGACTCACATTTCTCCGGCGGCGTCACCGTGATGGTCTGCGCCGTGAACTCCTCGTCAAAGTACCTGGTGTCTGTCTCCGACGTCACCTGAGGCTTGAACGGAGGAAGCGTCTGCGGCGGGAGGATGGCGTCAAGGACCCCGCGTCCAGTCGGGCATTCAACGGAGGCGCGCGTGCGCACGCACGCACCTTTTTGTCGTACACGTGCTGCCAGTCCACGCCGGAAAAGAAAGCGTGCCTCATGATGTCTTTGGCGTCCTCGGGGCCGCTGCCAAGCCTAGTTCCGCCCACAGAGAAAGAAAAGCACGTTTGGCAAGTGGAACAGGGTCCGAGAGAAGGCGGCGCTCAGAAAAGTGAATTTCAAGTCAAAAGCAACTCTCCCACGACCAAATTCTTCTCACGCCGCTTTGACCTTTTGGGAGGAATCTCTTCGATTGTCATTTTCTCATTTTGGAAGCGGTTTGGTTTCCCGTGGGCTTTCCTTTTCGAGCCGACACGCACAAACCGTTTGTTGGGGTCCTTGATGAGGAGTCCCGAGAGCAGCGACTTGGCGTCGGCCGAGAGCGTGCGCGGGAACTTGATGTCCTCCATCAGGATGAGCTCAAAGAGCTTCTCGTGGTCCTGGTTGTAGAAGGGCAGCCGGCCGCACATCATCTCGTAGCTCACCACGCCCAGGCCCCACCAGTCCACCGCGCGGCCATAGTCATTGTCCTCCAGCACCTGAGCGCAGCGTGCGCCCACACGTCAACTTTGGCTTTGCCTTGGTTTTTTCGCAATTTCGCTCCGCAGCAGCAAGAGGTCGCCGACTCGCGCGCAGCCGACTTTTGAGCCGGACGGCCTACAAGCCATGTGAAATCAAGCCCCCCATGAATCCCGCGTGAAAAAAAAGCGCAGGTATCGGCGCTCTTCCCGAAAAGCCGAGGCGTCAGTTCTGCGGCCCCAAACGCGACCGCGGCGGCGGCGACTCAACCCAGCGGCTACAACGTGGCGCAAAATCAAGGCAAAATGTTCTTTGACGCCGCGTTTTGTTGCTCTTTTTACGAGACATCTGCTTTGCATTCTGCACGTGTGCATTTATTTTATTGGCATGGAAGCGCCCACGGTGGCAAAGAAGAAGAAGAAGAAGAAGCGGACAGATGAGGCAGGAGATAAAGCGCAAGCGAGTCAATATGGCGCCAATCGAGGTGGCTGCAGGGGAGCATTAAAACAAAGAGAAGAAAGAAAAAAAGGCGGGATGGCAAACGTCAGCGGGCATCGGGTCGTCAGAGGACGTCCGCAGACGAAGAAAGCGGGCGGCGGGTCGCGACCGCGCGGCGACTCCATCAAAGCGGCCTCGCGCACTTGGCCCGCCGAGGTCCTTCAGGTGCTCATGAACATCACGAGCCGATTCGCACGCGAGTCGTGGCGTGTGCGCCTGGGGACGGACGGACAGACCGGCAGGGTTGTAGAGCGTCCAGGGCGGCATATGCCGGACAAGAAGAAGAAGACGACGACGTCTTCTCGCCGTTAAGAATAATGGAGCGGGGCGGGGTGGGCCGGCACGCGCCAAGCGGCCTTGAGCGGCCGACAGCCGCTGCCTAATGACGCTCGGCAACTGCCGGCGACGTCCACGCGACCGGAACGTGAGCTGCGCAGATTCCATCGCTTTCCTACTCTTTCATCTCTGCGGCTGCACAGCAGAGCGACAGTTGCTCGGTCGAGTACCTCGCTGCTCTCTGCTATCGAGATTTCGTATTTAAAAAAAAGACGGCAGAAAAAGTTTTTTTTAAACTGTCATGATCAGATTGCACTTTTGGAGATGCAAATGAGGCATCTTGAACAAGAACAGCAGATGGGAAAAAGGAAATCGATACTGTCGACTGAGATTTGCTCAGAAACTTGCGCGGCACACCGGCTTCCATTTGAGGATTTGCGGCGGGCGGCCGAGAGGAAAATGAGGAGAGACGAAAATGGCGTTTAGCGGCCGACTCCCACGTCGGGTCACCGAGCTGGGCTGGGCCCTTGAAAGCCATTCCGAGTCACAGACGCCACGCCACGGGACGGAGCACGACCGCCTCAGACGCGCACGGCGCTCTCCTTGGACGACGGCGCGGCTTCGCAAAGACGCCGCTCGTTAACGCCTTTCCCCATCAAATAAGTGCCGAGCGCACCGCCGCAGGAAGTGGCCAAATGACAATGGCGCAACCCCGAGATATTTCCTCTGTCTTCTCATCTCCGTCTGTCTGGAGCCCCCCCCCCCCCGGCTAGCCCCCCCCCACTCCCCCGTTCTGTTTAATCCCAGCTACTTTGCATCTCTGCAACTTGGCTCCGAGCACATTGTGTTATTTTTACACGCGTGCGGGCGGGCGAGCGGCGGCAGCGATGTAGATTTCCAGCTTTTTTCCGAGCACCTTCCACCAACCTCGCCCATCTGCCGCCATCTGCCTCACTTTAGCCTGCACTTTCTACTGCAACACACACACGCGCGCACAAACGCACATCCTGTGAAAAATAACTAGCAGCCTCCAATCAGCTTTTGGCACACAAAGGAAGCCTCTTGAAAAAAAACCAAAACGCAGAAAATGCGGCGCCAAATTGTCCTCGCTACTTTTTCAAGTGGGATGCGCGCCGCCGCCGCGCCGCTCCCCTGCCGCCTCAGTCCCCGCATCGCTTGCCATAGGCCGGCGCGGCGGCGGCGAGCGCCGGCCAGGTGATCCGGCGGCCTTGGCGCCGGACGGACGCTGGCTAAAAGAAAGCGGGAGCACTTGACGCTCTTTCCAATTTAGCCGCCGCATGCGGTGAGGAGGTGTCGTTCTCGCTCGGTCAATAGGGACGATCGATTCGGTACGCCGACACAAGGAAGGGATGGAAAATGCCTGGACACAACCATGAGGCCATGGGGGGGGGCTTTAAAAGGCAACACAGATGAAAGAAAAAAGGCATCGGACAACATGAGCAGTCATTTGGCATTTTTGGCGATCAATATCTCTTTTTTTGGGGGGGGGGGGGGTGAATTGAATTCCAAGACGCGGCTCAATGAATGACAGGTTAGCCCGTCCGCCTGATGATGCAGAGCAGCCGTGTTTGATTGCGGCCCCCGTGTGGAGTTTGCATGTTGGCGTGCGTGGCTTTTCTACGGGTCCTCCGGTTTCCTCCCACATTTCACCCCCCCCCAAAAAAACATGCGTGGCAGGCTGATGGAACACTCCCAATTGATCCCAAGGCGTGATTGTGAGCGTGACTGATTTTTTGTCTCTGTGCGCCCTGTGATTGGTTGGCAACCAGTTGCGGGTGTGCCCTGCCTGTCGTTTACTTAAAACAACCCCCCCCCCCCGTGCCCGCCCGCCACTGGCTTTTAATGAAGAAAAAAACATCCTCTTTTCCTTTATTTGTCTTACAATTTCCCACTCTGCCGCCGCCCTTGACTTCAAGTTTGTATTTTCTCGAGCGCCGAAAAAAAAAGACCTTCAATCGAAGCGGCGCAGCGTATGTCGGGAAAAGCTGCCCCGGCCGGCGCTGGCGCTCATGAGATTGTGCGGGCGGGGCGCACCCCGTGCTGCGTCTGCGTTCAAGGAGCCGTGCGAGTGGTGCCCACGATACCTCGGGCGCCAAGTACTCGGGCGTGCCGCAGAAGGTCTTCATGGTGGCCGCGTCCGTGATGCCTTCCTTGCACAGGCCGAAGTCGGTGATCTTGATGTGGCCGTCTTTATCCAGCATCAGGTTCTCCAGCTGGGAGGACGCACACGCGCGCACACACACACACACACACACACACACACACACACACACACACACACACACACACACACACACACACACACACACACACACACAACGTATTCCTGAAATGCATTTAATTCTTGTCATATGACTATTTTTCTTTATTTCTTGATCTTGTAAGAAATATATCTCTTGCTATATATTTATCGGCCTTCAGATTCCACCTATTTTTCCGTGGTTGCAACATTTTGTGGGGAAAATGCGACCGGATTGCGGTGATGGAGTGAGCGAAGAGCGCCGATGTGTACCTTGAGGTCGCGGTACACGATCTTGGCCGAGTGCAGGTAGTCGAGCGCCGAGACGATCTCGGCGCCGTAGAAGCGCGTGCGCTCCTCGGAGAACACCCGCTCTCTGGATAAGTGGAAGAACAGCTGTGGGGAAAAGGCGGGTGGGAGGGGAGTGGGGGGGGGCAGCAATAATTACTGATTTATTGGAGGAAATTAGCACAACACAAACTGTCTGCCCGCACCATATTGAGATGATAGATGGCGGAGGGGAGGGCGAGCGCGTCAAGTGGAAAAGGGGGTGGGCCCTCCAAGGAGGGCGGGTGGATGGAGGCACTCAGCAGCTGGCACCTCGTCTGCAAACCCCCCACCCACCTCAGGCGAGGCTGACGAAGCGCTGGCGTGGATTTGGGCAACGGGGGCCAAACGGAGGGTTTAATCCGTACGCCAGTTAAGTTAAAGGGAGGCGGCACCCCCCGCACTCCCCCCAGCCTCCAGCGTGACGCTCATTAGCGCGCTATCTGCCACCCTGCGACTGCGAGCCGCCGTTTTCATTCGCTCGCTTGCTGGCAACAAACTAACTTCATCATTTCGAAAGACAAAGCGCGATTTTCCGGAGAAATGCAACTTCTTTTATTTTTTTCATCTCCCACTTTATTAGAAATGCTTTCTTAATAAAAAGATGACTTTTTCATGATGTCTTTTTTTCTTCCACAAGTGTTTTCATCAAATAACAGGACTTTATTCTTGTAAATCCGTTCAGACTCAAAACACCAAATTGGACTCTATTCTCACAAGTTTGTGACTTTCTCTAAAAAAGCAAAAATGACGACTTTGGAAATCATGTCCTTTTCGGAAGATGACGACTATTTTGGCAAAACTATAAGACTTGATTCTCGTAACAGTACAGTTGGACATTTTTCGATGAAGGGGAACCCCCTCAAAAGATGTCCCCCCCCCCCCAAAATGACAACTTTTCCTGAATAAATCCTCTTCCGTGCGCGCCCGGTCGCTAGCTCGGCTCTCGGCTGTCACTTGTCACAGGCGCAGCGGTACAAATGACCCCGCAGGCCACGGGGCATGAATTAATTGCTTAGGGAGGTTTGCAGATGGCCGCCGGAGTGCCGCCGGAGTGCTGCGAGTGTGCGCGTGCGCTAACGCCACAGGTGGGGGCCTTCCTCGGCGCACCAGGCATCCGCGGCGGCGTTTTGTCAGGCCGAACGAAGCGAATGAGGCGGGCTTGCGAATGGGGCCCATTAAAAGGCTGAAAAATGGGCAAAGCTGGCTGGGCGGGGGGGGGGAGTCCAAACTCATTTTGTCTCCGACTGTCATTCTGGCTGCTGGAGGCCCCGCAGGTGAGTCGTCGCCAGGCGCGAGCGGGAGGAGGCACGTGACGAGCCAACTGGCTGGCAAATGGACTCAACGGTCTCCTTTAATCGCTCACTGTTAGCGCGTCTTCGCCTTGCGTACAGCCGCCCCGCCCCCGCTACTCAAAGGGAACGCCAATTGCCAGAAAAAAGGGGCCGGCTGACTGACCAATAAATAGATAGAAGTAGATATATATCTATATATCAAGAGAGAGACAGAGAGAGATTATTTTCTTTTTTGGTTTCTGTTTTCTGGGTGGGGCGGGGCTGTTCCCCTATCATAAAATGTCAAATGAAACATTTTTATGATTATTATTGAACAAATAATGGCAACAAACTGCGACTCGAGAAATCCGAGCAACGTGATTACATTTGAAATATGTAGAGATAAAAAATACCCCCCCCCTTGTCCCCCCCCCAAGGAAGCGCAACAAAACGGATAGTCTCCCGAGTCGTTCGCGCGGGTGTGCGTCGTACCTCTCCGCCGTTCACATACTCCATGACGAAACAGAGGCGGTCTTTTGTCTGGAAGGAATACTTCAATGACTGAAAGGAAGGAAGACAACAAAGAGACGTTGTGAAAGCCCGACGGCCGATCGGCGCAACTTATTTGCCTTCGCCTCCTGCTTATTCTGACACAAAGGAGAAGCGCGCGCGCGAGCGCGTGACTTTGACCAACTCGAATGTCGTTGCTCGTTCAAGCGCGCAAACAGCAGGCGCAACAAACAAAACTCCGCCAGCAGCCGTCGCTTCGGATGCTTCGTCTCCACCTGCGATCGTGTGACGAGTGTTGACTTTGAAGGATGGAGGCGCTCGACAAAAGAACAGTTGCGCCTCTTTGTGGCTGCAGATGTGACAGTGGTACGCAAAAAAAGGATGCGGAGCAGACGCGCTGCCACAGAACTTCGCGGGAGCTGATGTGTCGGCGCACCAAACACCAAACGGCGAACAGATGTGCCCATTATTGTGCCGCCATTTGAGGCCCGCCACGTAATTAGCCTCCAGAGACTCAGGTACGTATAGGATCAATACGCCGCCTCGCGCATGTGTTCGCGCGTGTGTGCAGAGGTAGCACATTTGCAGCACGTGGCCTGCAGCACGTGCAAAACTGGTATGTGTGGCACGCACGCACGCACGCACGCACGCACGCACGCACGCACGCACGCACGCACGCACGCACGCACGCACATCACTTACGGTGAGAAAAGGGTGTCTGGTGTTTTTCAGGACTCGGCTCTCGGTCAGCGTGTGCGCCACCTCGTCCTGTCAACGCGACACAACGACATCATGACAGACATTCAGTCAACGCAGCTCAACATGACAAGCCTCGCAATTGCTGAAATCCACTCAACCGCTCTTCATTTCCCAAAATAAGATCGCGCCAGTCTTGTTCTTTCCATACTCAGAGATGAAAGTGGACTTTTCTAAAATTCCCGGAAAAAAAGAAAATATATATATATATTAGAGCTGTCAAACGATTAAAATATTTAATCTAATTAAAAACTCAACTCTCATAATTAACTCAAATTAACTAAAAATTAATCATGATTACTCACGCATTTTTTATCGTTTCTGAATTTCCTTTTATATTTTTTGTCCTATTTTCCCCCATTTCAATGCTCTCATCAACATGGAATCATGAATCAGTTTTCTATGTGCAAAATGCAAATATTTACTGAAATAATTTCGATTTTCAATTTTACATGAACATTTTTCACTTGGAGCAGTTATTCACACATTATCTCTCACACAATATTACTGTCCATCAACAACAGTGAAAACAATATTTTGTCACACAACAGCTGCTTGAACAGCTCTTTTTAGGGAATCAAAACAGCGCAATATAAAGTGCACATCTAAGGTCAACTAGTGCTCAGCCTATAATTTTTCACGGCCCCCTGAATAGGGATTGTCGGTCAGCATGGAAGGATCTCTCGTTCTGTACTTTTTTGATCATTTATTGGAGCACTTTGCAGCAGAAGTAGTAGTAGTTGTAACAAAAGTATCAGAAGCAGGTAATAACCTAAACTACACATAAATGCAGTAAAAATTTAATATATCTATCTTTCTGCATCACAATGTAAATATGTATATAATTGACATCAATTAATACCTTTATTTAACAATACGTTTAATAAATAATTTAATCAACCCTGATTTCACTATGTATCATTATCGTCATCATTATTCATTGTTTTAAACGTAAGAAACCATACAACACAAACATAAAGTCGAATCGAACAAAAGAACTACAAGTCCCAATACTCAATCCCGGAAGTGGCGCGCCGGCATGTTTAACCCAAACTGAAACGCAATTTACTTCGTTTAAACGTCAGATTGCAGACGGACAAACAAGACAGCTATGCAAAAATGAGCTAAATAAAGACACCCCTGTTCTAGCAACATTTTAGCCCACGCTGTTTGCTTTGAAATGAGCTGTCGGTCTGAGACGAGGGGGCGGAGTTATACTCACGTCAGCTGTGTGCTTGGCCATTAAGTGGTATTTCAGACTCGACGTGCTATGATGATAGCTCAGTTTACGACTGCAAAACATACAGGTAACTTTGGTCTTGTCATTGGAACAATCTGGCAACTTTTTAAAAGTAAACTTTCCATTCATAAACTATTTAAGTATCCGCTGTGTCTCGCGCTGCCGTGGCTGGCAAAACAAACGTCGTGGACCTGTGCAGAGCGATTGATGTTTTGTTTCTGGTTTATTTATAGAGCAACGTAACATCCGCTGTGACGTCTGCCACGTTAATCTCGCGAAAAAATTTGATCCCGATAAAATTCATTTAAATTAATGCCGATATAAACGCGCTTAAACTGACAGCTCTAATATATATATATATATATATATATATATATATATATATATATACAGTATACACACACACACACACACATACACACACACACACACACACGCACACATACTTGACCGATCACGCATGAATTAGTTGACACAAAACGCTCTTCAAATACTCAACATTCAATGATTAATCTTCCTTCGGTGTGTACACGTGCACCCTTTGTGGCTTTCGTTCTCGACGAAATTTCTAAATTTCCGAGATATGGCGAGGCCATGAGAATGCCAGGCAAGGGCATTACTGTTGTGGCGACGCCACTTAAGCTAAGCGAGCCTCAGCGGGAGATAGTCCGCTGCTCTCTGCTGTGCGTGCTTCAGCGCCAACGTGTACGCAAGCGCGTCTTTTGATTTCAACCAATCAGCGCCGACGCAACGATGTCACACACACTGCCGTCACACACAACAACAGCTAAACTAAGCTAAGCTAGCCGAGACGACACTTGAAGTCGGACGGACACGTTTTTCTGCCAATCTGTGTGTTTCCCTTTTTGTCCAAATCTACTTTTTACAACAACTGTCTTGTCCACGGTGTCGTTTATTCGTTCCCATGGGGTTTAGCAAGTGTGTTTAGAAAGAGACGAAAATCTCTTTCCTGTTACTAGTGTTAGTGTCTCAACATGGCTACGCTCGTGAAAGCAAAACAACGAACTCAAACGCGTCTTCGTTCAATATTGTCAACTAATATCCGGATTCATTTTAGGCAAATGTCCTCAATTCTCCGGAGAGATTTTCATTCAAGTTTGAAAAACCTGGAATTCCGGGAAAATACGGAGGACTTTCATCTCTGTATACTTGACGTGTCGTGTTAGCTTAGTGGTTAGCGTGAGTTCCACCCCGCGTCTCTTTGTTGTTTTGGGAGAGCGAGAGCTCTCCAAGTGTACGGTGGCTAATTGGCTGCTTTTGCGTTTAGCTGCACTCGCGAGCTCGCAACTTTCTGCATTGCATTCCAAAGAATGACCCCCCCACCCCAAAAAAAAAGCTTCCGGCTTTGTTCTCGGCCACGCAGTTCCACTCGACGTCGTCACATTGACATTGTCCAGGTCGGGAGATCGCAAATGTGTAGCGTAGGCTCATTGGCGGCGGCTAACGGCATCGGCATAGCCGACAGGAATTAGAGGCCGCTGGTTTGACTCCAACTCTCAATTCAAAGCCTTCGATGGTTTCAGGCGGCGGAGATGCCGCGGCGTCAACAACGTTCTCGCCTCAAGGGACTGACCTTGGCGATGATGACTTCCTTCTTCAAAATCTTCATGGCGTAGTATTTGCCGCTGGCCTTCTCCCGGACCAAAATCACTTTGCCAAACGTTCCCTTTCCGAGCAGCTTCAGGTAGTCGAAGTCGCTCATCGTCTGGGTGAAACAAAGACAAAGTTGAAGGGTGAGTGCTTGAGAGCTCTCGCAACAATTGCGTGGGGACGAGGTCCTAATTGCTGAAGAAGGGGGGTGGGGGGGGCGCATCTCCAGCCTCACACACACACGCAGGCAGGCAGGCGGGCGGGCGGGCGACAGCAAACATCGCTCGAGAGCCAAATTCTGCAGGCGTGGGGAGGATGATTTTGCTGCTTTTTGTTTTGGCGAGTGACTGCGGCGCATCTGCCGAGGACACCTGCTTGCAAGCGGGGCTCGTTTGGGGGAAGGAGTCAAAGCGCTGGCGCCGGCCCAGAAGGCCGGCTTCAAACCCAAACGCCTGACCGCCGCAACATTTTGCTCGGCAAATCTTTCCCTGCCAGTTTGGGGTTCGGGGGGCCATTCCGCGAAGCGACGCGCGCCGGTGCTACCTTGCGTTTGTGCTGCGCGGCGGAGACGTCCATCTCCTCCTCCGCCATGTTGTCCACGTTGCGAGTGGGGCTGCGCCGGATCCTCTCCTCCTCTTGCTTCTGCAGCTTGTCCGCCACCGTCTGGATGGCCTGCGTCCACTCGTCCCTGCCGGGAGAGAGCGCCGCGCTTAGTGGACCTGGCGAGCGCCTGAAAAACGGGCGGGTGAATGGACGCCAAAACGGCCGGCGAGGGAATCCAAACCCGTGAACGCTGATCACGGAATCGGCCGCGGGAATGCTTGCGTTTGTTTTTTCAAAGGAGTTAACTCGGTCGCGACAGTGGCGCCAAGACTTTGGCGAGGTTCTTTCCCGGCTAATCTTTGCGCAAAGCGCCGCGTTGCGGGCTTAGGCCAGAGCAGTGAGCGAAGTGAGGGGAGCCCTTCAAATACGGCGGCAATTTGCACCGGGAGTAATGACACCTCTCCGAGTCCCAAACGATTCAAGTGTGAGCCGCGCGGCCATATGTTGCCCGCGGGGATTTGGAAGAACATCTAACCGGGCCCAAACGGCGCTTCCGACTTGATGTTTCAAGATCTAAAAGCCTTTGGAGGGCAAAGACTCGCCGGCGTCGCCTACACGCTCCACGACAAGGGCAAACGCTTCCGCCGCTCCACAACAACGGGGCACTCGGTCGACCGCCTTGCCGTGCGGGGAGATGAAAAGACACGGAAACGCTCTCAAGGTCACCTCACGCGCTTGCTCGAGTGTTTGGACTCAAATGAGGTTTTTTCCTTTTTTTTTTTTTGGGTGGTGTTGTTTTTTGCTAATGAGAGCTAATGTGCCCGCCGTCTACAGTCGGGCGCCTCGCCAGCACGCGAGCGGCTGGAGCGCCGCCAGTACAGTGCGGCGGCTACAGTCAGAAGCGCAGAGACACCTCGGAGGACACTTTGGGCGCCGCGCAGCTGGATCGGATGTTTATGCCTGACTTTTATCGTGACCATCTTCTTTTGTGTTAATTACCGTTCCTTTATTTGATCAACGAGGCACTGAGCTATTAGCAAGCGGCACGCGCGCGCGCGCACGCGCCGCGGTGAGAAGGATGCAGAGGAGCATCTGTGGTCTTCTGGGCAAAGCTGTTCATTTTCTGGAGATAAACACCTCAGCTCCTTAGAAAGCGAGCGAGCAGCTGGAGAATTTATGCCGCCGCTACTTGAAAGGTCTCCTCTCCCGCCTCAGGCGCGCCGTACCTTCGCACACGCCGAGTCCTACCTGCGCCCTTGACGAAAGCTACGCGGCGCACTTCCGTCGGCTTGCGTACTTTCCTTCCTAAGGTTTTGGGGCGGGGGGGTTCAAACGGCGCATTGGCTGACCTCTCGTCGGGGGAGTCCACATGGAAGGTCCTCTCGATGACGGTGGTCCACTGGAGGCAGCGTATGATGAAGGTGTTGGGCTTGGGCCTCTCCGTCTTCATCAGCTGGCATTCTGCGGGCGAGACGCGAGCGAGGCTTCCTCCTGAGCAAAGTGCACCAGTGGAAGTACAAATTCAAATGCGCGGGGAGGCCTCAAGCGAGGCGAGGGGACGCGGGTCGGCGAAGGTGATCCGCAAGCGCGCGAAGTGCCGCCGCCGTGAGTGAAAATGCTTTGAGCGGAGGGCCTTTGGTTTTGTGAGCACAGCGCGGCGTTCCCTTGCAATGTTGCTGATCGTTCTCCTCACTTAAGCGACCATGCCGGGAGGGATTTTTTTGGAACGCGTGCCTCAACTTTACATCGTGACGAGAGTGCGGCAATATGACGCCCTTTTCGGCCCGTTATCGGATGTCGGGCATCAGGAAGAGAGAAGCGCAGAAAGACGCTCGGGAGCTCCCTCACGCTTCGGCGGCTGTCGGCCACCGCTCACGCCGAGACACTCCCACGCAGGCTTGGTGACGTGACACGACAACGCATCCACATTATTTTGGAGACATCGTCGGCGTGCTTGTCCATGTACGACGTCCGGACTCGCGGATGTGAAAGCGCGTACGTCAGTTGAGTTGAAAGCATGCGAGGGCAGTCAAACCGTTTGGGACGATGGCTTTTCATTTGATTCACACGGACGGGCGCTGCGGCATGTCATCGATGCGGCCACAGGCGGGGACAGAACGCATTCGTTTGGCACTTTTCAGAGCTGGGTTTAAAAAAAAGGTCATTTTGCGTGCAAATGTGAAACAAAACCGTCAGTTTCTGCTTGCTGATGCCTGACGCTCTCGGAGTAAAAGCCAGAGCGGGCCAGCGCATAGATGAGACACGCGCAGGCGGAGTAACCGCCAGCGACTGCGAAAAACTTTTAGGCGAGCGCCTTCCATGAGCGCAGATGCAGCCGGTCTTTGAATTGCTCGGAAAGAAAAAACACAAAAACGTAATCACGTCCACCGCCGAGGATTCCAAACGCGGCCGCTTGGCCGTGCCAAAGGATAATATGTGCTGCGGCACATGCGCATCTGGTGAATTTCCGAAGAGGCGCACGGCGGGCGGGAAAAAAAAAACAAGAAAAATGGGCAGCACATTAGGCCATTTGTACACAAAGGCAGAAGCGTGCGCGCACACGGCCAGATGGGGCGCCGAGCTGGCTGCGGGCGCGGAGGAGAAGGCCTCCGTTGCAACGTCCTCAGCCGGCCGGCCCCCTTTGGGTTCCGGGAGGCGCGGCGCGGCACGGCACGGCGCTGGCCTAAATTTAGACCAGAAGGTTAAAACAGCGAGGCCGCACGGGTCCAGCACACACCTGACCTGCCGCGCTGCCAGAAAACAAGGTCAGCGGGCGCCCCGTGCCAAAAGCGCTCCCACCTACACGCGGACGCTGCGAGTCGAAATTGCCTTTGCCACCACGGGCGCAAGTCCTTTTGTGGGCGGATGCCTCGATGTGTGCGTGCGCGTTGCTCGGCGGGGAATCGGCCCGTCCCGTCTCAGCTCCATCTGACCACTTCTGTTGTTCGCTCACACGCCGATAAACAAACGCGGGCTCGCCCGCTAGCCCACGTGCACGCCCGTACGCACACACGCGCCACCTGGCCTCACAGCTTTGGGCAACAGATGTGGCGGTGCCGGCGCGGCGCCAAGCAGCCGGGGCCGGATGTACGGCCCGGCTTGTCCTCGGCACCGACTTTTCTCTCCTCCTCCTCCTCCTCCCCTCTGTACGGGATGCGTCCGCTTCCTGGACGTCCCTCCATCGGCTCATCCGTTCGCACTCGGCCCTCGCGCCTTTTTTCATGAAAAACTGAGCAGCACTTTACAGTCGGGGGACACAGTTGCTGGATTGCGAACAAAGATGTGACGGTGCTCATCCAAAATCAGCCGTCGGCGTGATTCTTGGGGGCCGTCCGTCCCAACAGAAAAGCGCCTTTCCCACCCAAGGGGATGTCAATCACGTACTTGCGACGGAGAAGTTGTTGAGCGGGTAGGGCAGGTCGCCGTCCTGAGGTTTCTCCTTGTAGCCGATGAAGGAGCCGTCCGTCTTGAGCAGGAAGTAACGCGGCCGCCAGTTCTTGATGTATTCACCTGCGGGCACGGAAGAGGGGCACGCTATTATTCGGATGGATCGCAATCAGACGGCCCGAAGACGACGGCGCGCCGTCTCGGGTGACTTTACACAGCGCCTGCCAGATTCCTGTGGAATTCTCGGGCAAAACACGTCGCCTCGCGCTCGACTCAAGGCCACCGTGTCAACCGCGTCAACCGGTGTCGAGGTCACCGCCGTGCCCAGAGTCACGCACGCACACCCGGACGGCAACACGTCCGGTGAAAACAGGACGAGGCGCGCAAAACGGCCTGTCGCAGACCGCGGCAACAAATAACATCTGCCGCGCAGTTGGCAGTGGGGCTTTGGCCAACTGGCAGGCACGGCTGGCACCGAGGCGGCACCGCCGCTCGCCCCCAATGACCCGCTGCCACTGGATTACGCAAGAGTCAAAGGTTTTCACAACAGCGAGGTGGGCGGGTCCTCACGTCAACGGCACAGACGCACCTGGGTGGGGCGTCCCCATCAAATCTGGAGATTCAAATCACACCTCGCCAAAGCGAAGGCGCCAGAGTTCGCAGTCGTTTGCTTTTGCTTTTTGTCTCGGTGGGCCGCGGCGCCAAGATTAGCAATCGCGGCTGGCAAACTGCCGTCCGGCTCGTCTGCCGCGTGCTCGGGTTCTGACGACGGTCTTCACGCCGGACCTAGCTCACGTTGCGGAGTTCAGTTGCTCGCTCCGCACAGAGAATGGGGCGGGCGGCATTCACACCTGGCAAAACAAAGCGCGCCGGAGTTCGGTTGCTCGAACGAGGCCGCGGTCGGGACGGCGAGGTCGGCGCCTGACCAAACGAGGCGCATCAGAGTTTCGCGAAGTGCTTCGCATGAAGGCCATCACACGCCAACGGGCGAACCGCGGCGAGGTGCAGACCGATGGCGTTGACAACCTTCAACGCTCGCTCACGGACCGCTGTGCCATCTCAAAGGAGCTCTGCGCAGTTTGCTCTGTGCCGAATGCGCAGCGTGGGCTCAGTTGTTTGTCCGGGGCCGGACCGCGACGAACACACCAACCGCGGCGGAGTTCAACGGGATTCACTTGACACAAAGCCCACGCGAGCTCCGTTTGCCACCGCGGGACGGGAATCGGAGCGCGGCTCTCATTCTCGGTTGGAGCTGCGGGCGCCGGAGCACCGGCACTCATTTGCGGGACGACCTTCACACTCGCCGTTTGGTTGAAACGCACTCGCAGAGCGAATGGCGCCACGCTTTGGCGCTGCTTTGAACCACCCCGAACGTCGACACGCAGCACGCGTGCAAAAACATGGCGGGGAGCAGCCGAGCTGCCAGCGCCCGACGCTTCGTGAGCAAAAAGACCCGATCGGCGTCAACGTTTCGCTGGCGGCGACGCTCCCTCCCTCCTTCTCAAGCCTGCTTTTGAGCGAGCCATTCCACCGGCGTCCACCTGCCGCCAAGAGACAAACGGCATCTGCGCCGGCGAACAGCGCCCGGCGACTTTGTGGGGCTAATTCACTGCAATTTTTGATGGGGCCCGCTCGATTTGCGACATCCATTTCAAGCCGCAATGACAGCAGGCCACGCTCATTAGCACCTCGCCGAAAAACACCTGCTCCGCCGAAGGCACCGTCTGACTGCCGGCCCCGTCGCTACCTCCGAGTTCTGTCGGGAGTGGAGGTGTGTTGGGTGTGCTCTGTACGTGTGTGTGTGTGTGTGTGTGTGTGTGTGTGTGTGTGTGTGTGTGTGTGTGTGTAGCAGCTGATTTGAGTCTCCACGCAGATCAGAATATGCAGCCGGGTGCCAAGGCGTCGTCGTGATTACCAAATCACACGTTCCCCCCTCAATTGGTCTTTATTTTTCTCTCTTTTTAACAACTTCGCCCACTCGCCCCCCGCATCCCTCCCGCGCACATTTCCTCCTCCTGTCCTTTACAGAAGCGAAGCATATTCTTTGGATCGCTCGCTACCGATAAACACAACAAGCGAAAGGGAAGGCTCGGAAAGAAAACAGAAAAGGTGGGAAATAGAGGGGGCCGCTCTTGCAAAGTGTGATCATTTCCACCACAGCAGACTGTCGGAAGAAAGTGGAAGGGGGGCTTTGGTCATCGTTGGCACCCTTCTGTTCAAGAACGAAGGGAACAATGAGAATGTGACTGGAATTTGCCAAGACGCATCGTGAGATGACTCACCCCAAATAAATAAAAACTGTACAGTGAACTGTCGGCAGTCAAATCTGCCCCCCCCTCTTCCTCCCCTCCTAAAATGTTGATCTTATGGACCTCAATATACCCCACAATATCATTTCAAAGATATCTTGGGCACGCGCAAATGATGCAAAACGGAAGGGCGGGGACGGCGGTGACGGGCAAATGTGAGCCGGGACGCGCTCTTCCGCTGGGTCTCGGATGCGCCCGTCGGCGGGCTGACTGCATGACAAGTTTCCCCACGAAGAGGAGAGAAAAGTCCAAGCGCTCAGAAGCACAATCAAAGCGGCGAGAGGCCGGCTGGTCCCAGTGTCGTCTTTTCTCGGAGTCACTTTGGAGATGAACGTGTGCAAGCGAGCGACGCCTGCTAGCTGGCCACTTCGTCGCTCAGCTGTTCAGCACCGCTGAAAACATTTCAGCCGACCAACAGGCGAGTGTGTGTGTGCGTGGGCGCGTATAATGAGAAGAGTGGGGTGGAGGGAAGGGGGGCAGCCAGGGGTGGCACAGACGGCAAGGGGAGATGGACAGTTGTCCGCGCGTGGCTTCCAAAAGCGGCGGCGGAGCCAATCTAACGGCGTTCCGTCGAAGCAATCCCGCCTTGGCCCAGCCTGTGATGAGTCCGGCAAAGCTCTTCCACTCTGGACAGCTTGTCTGGGGAGCCACATGTCTCTCGTTTGGACCGCTGCAGAAGGAAGGGGGGCGGGGGCGGGGGGAAGACAACAGCCGGTTTCCTTCCCACACCATCGCCTCGCTTGGGTTCCGTTTAGTTTTAGCTGCGCGAGCTCCCTTCTCCCGCAAGACCAATTAGTCCGTCCTCTTACTATACGGCGGCAGAGACCACGAGACTCTTTTGTTTCTTCGAACAGCGGGATATCGGCGATAAAGGACAGCGCTGTGATCTGATGGATCCAAGAAAGGAGAGAGGGAAAAGAGGCGCTTTTTTTTTGTTTCCCCAAGACTTAATTGGCGCAGGAAAAGACATTCAACTTTGGCGCACTCCTACGTCTTGTACGAAACTTCAAAGAGTCATTTTTCATTGGTGGGACGACACAAGAGCAGCGACGCCTTGTAAGAGTCCTTCGCAATCAAATGGTCGAGTCGTAGCTTCTTCTTCAGGACGTCGAGGATCGGGCTCTCCGAGTTACGGTGAGGCCAATGTTCACGCGAGGTGTGCTTGCGTGTTGCCTTTAAGAGGCGGGGCCTGGCGGAGCAGCACATGCATCGAAGGCCGTGGCCCGCAGCGGCCCCTGCGCGAGCGGGCTTTTACGGCATTGATGGCACTTGCGTGCCATCGCGTCGGCCATGTTCAATGTGCAAAACAACAACAAAAACATTTGGCGGTCACCATTCTCCGGCGCCGCATTCCCAGAAATGGGGCGGTGCCGCGGCTGTCGGGCCGGGTGAGCGCCGAGGGAGCCTTCAAGTGAACGGCACGCACCACGCGCTCAAAGTATTTCAACTACCGTATTGGCCCGAATATAAGGCGGTGTTTTTTGCATTGAAATAAGGGGTAGTCGTATATTCGGGGTCTACGCATTATACCCATTCACGACGCTAGATGGCGCCAGATATCATTGAAGCGAATGCTGAACTTAAATTCCCCGGGCCAACGTGAACACCTGTCACGAAGAAGAAAAATAAAAAGAGCGGCAAGAAAGCAAAGAGAAGAAAATAATAGAAGAGATAAGAGAAAATGGATAAACGTAGCGACAATCGGGAGAAAAGTGGGTCGAAGATCGGCCAGGTTAACCAGCAGCTGAGGAGAAGTTATGATGTCATTTACATTTCAAAAACCAGAAGCCGTTGATTGCACTTTAGTTGACATATTTCAATGTTCAGATCGTAAGATTTGAATGAGGCAAAATAACATGTTTTTTCTCTCAAATATATTGTTATAATCATTTGTTTCAGATGTACTGTCATTATTTTCTGTCTAAAAATGTATTTGGTGTTCAGAAAGTCTTTTTTCAAACTTGAGTCTTGAAAAAGACGGGGTCGTCTTATATTCGGGTCAATACGGTAATAAACAATATTTAGAGAGTCGCCGTATTGCTCTGCTGTCCTTTTTTCCCATTCGATTTTGGGGATCGTGATCGTGCATCCCGAGCGGGGATGTTCACAACGAACAACGACAGAGTGAGGGAGGGCTGCATTTCCAATCTTTGGAAGAATCGGATTTGGAAGCACAATCAATTGATGCTTGAAGTTCTTCCTTCTGAAGCGATTTGGGGTCACGACATTTCAATGGGATGGATTTGCACCTTTCTGCCTCCTCCCGCCAACACACAAAGGTTAGAACTCCAAATTGGAAATGTATACACATGGTATTTTTTGGGACGGGTTGGGCGGTGTCGCTTGAAAAACCAACTGTGCTTCTGCCGTGTCAACTTGAAAAGCATCTTCAAGAGTCAAGTTGACTTTGCCCGGGAAGGCGAGGGTGGCGCAAGACTCGCCGGCCTGTTCGTCTCCAGCAGCGGCGGCGGCGGCGGCAGCTTGCCGTCTCCGCACTGGCAGACCAGAGATGAATCGGATGCGACTGTGTCCGTTCCAAGCTTTCTGATTGGACAATTAGCACAACACACTGGCTAAGTGTCACTCAATTAGCGGGGCTGATTAAGCATTCATCTCAGCGCGCCTGCGTGAGGAGGCCAACTGCATTGGAGACAGGTAGAAAGCACAAAGCTGAACGCGAGCCAGAAGAAGAGAGACAAGTCGCGCTCACTATTGCCTTCCATCTCGCGCTCCTTCAGGACGGGGGGAGGAGGGGGGCCAAAAACCCTTGACAGGCTAAATGAGCACAAAACTACGCAAGCTCACCAGCCATTCGTTCATCAGCCCCAAACAGGGATTTAATTGAACGCCTTGGCCGAGGCTGCGGCTGATCTGCAGATGGCGCAGAGGCAGAGCCGGCCGGCGGCGGCCGGGCGACTGGTGGGCCGCTCGGGAGGATGCGGCGCCGACCATCAACACGGTTGGCCATCCAGGAAACCGTGCGGTGTTTTTTCTGTGAGAGCCTCCAGACAGGTCAAAGGTAAACCATCAGGTGTGCGCTTGCAAGCCCGAGAGTGCACGGTGTACTTGATACCAGACACGGCAGCGTCGGTGCCGTTCCTCTACTTGCTCCGATACGATGACATCCATGCCAATTTAACAGTCAAGACGCGGCAGAGCAACTAAAGGAGGCCCGGCATGGACGAACAAGTGTGGCAGCGCGCAACAAGCTGTCTCGTGCGTGTGGACAGTATTTATCCCAGTGGCAAAGTGCGACCCTGCCGACCCCCCACCCTGACCGCGGCAGTTCCAACTCCAGTCCGCTCAGACATCTTAGGGCGATTCTGGGCTCTGGGGCGCAAATCCACTTAGAGCGCATTAGCATCATTAGCGCATCGGGGCCGCGGCCGCTGTAGAGGACGCCGGTTTCAGCGCAACGAGGCAATGGATCGGAGAGGTACGGGCGCAGCTGGCTTTGCGGTCACGTGACCGCAGCCGGCCGGCAAGGCCCTTTTGCGGGTTCGGCCGAATCCCCCCACCCCAGGTCCCCGGTGGGAGCCCGGTTGTCCCTTGGGGGCGGCAAGGAGATTTCACCCACTCCAGCTGCACACTGGGACGGAAGGAGGCGAAGCTCTGGTGCCCCTCTGCCCCCCCCCCCCCGCCCCTCCAATCCCAGCTGGTCGTCAGAGAGCTCACTCGACATATTCAACCCTCGTTTTTCAGGTTTCTTTCTCAATTGCAGTACGGCAAGCGTCCAGTAGATGGTGGTGGCTCCCTGGAGCACAGCAGCTACCCGCTGACGCTCCACTCCGGATCACTAATGTGTATGTGTGTGTGTGTGTGTGTGTGTGTGTGTGGTTTGAACAGAGTCCGGCGCTTCCTAAAGCACATTTGGGATTAGTGCAGGGTTAGCATATTAGCAAATTGGCCGCGGGAGGGGCTGGCAGCTCAGCGCCACCTGTGCCACTTTTGCCCCCCCCCCCGCGCGGCCGAGTTGGATTGACTGCGGTGTGGTTGTCTAACCAGGGATGAAACGCTTTCCAATGACATCAACACCGAGAAGCCCGAGATCAAACCATTCAAATTCCCATGTCTACTCAATACATCTTGTTTTGACTTCCTTTTCATACTTTTTGCCATAATTGTTTTTATTGTATTATTTTTGGGGGGGGGTATGATATTGATGTATTTTTTTCCAAGTTGGCATTTGGTCTCGCATAGTATTTGATTTCATCTTTTTGAAATTGTCATCAATATTTTGGTATTTTCTGTCACACATTTCCACACAGGGCGTGTCATCTTTTTGCATTGAGTTTTTTCATTCAATGTTGTCATTTATGTTGCTCTTCTAAGATGTGGCTATTTTTCCATGTCCTATTTTGCATCCTGTTGTCATGTTTTGTCAGTCTTCGATTGACAAACACGTTTGTATTTTGCCATCTATTTAGATTTTGTCCGATATTTTTGTCCGTTTCTCGATGGTTTTTCTCATCCCGTTTGCGGCTGGATGGATGCAAGGATTGAGGAGACGACGATGAGAAGAAAGGAGCATTAGCGCTAGCGCCAATGCGCATGTGGAACCGGGAGTCACGGCTTGGAGTTGAAGTAGATTACATGGGACAGGAGAAGTGAACTCATCTCTTTTTGTCAATGGACGCTACAACTTTGTGTTTGCTTTCAAAACTTAGCTGGTAGCAGACGTGTGCACATTTTCGGCATGACGTTTCTGATCCACTGGTAAAAGGACACTGATCCTCTCCTCTTTCATCTAGAACTGCTTCAGACAACAAAGTGTATGCAGGAAAGTGGTGAAGATTGCACGACTGTCTGTGTCCTATGTGTTGTGTTGTGTTGTATTTTTCTTATTTTTGACTTCAAGATGGCGCCGCGAGAGTGGCTAGCCTTTCCAGCAGCTCCTATATTTTGTTGTTCTGCTTCTTCCTTTCATAACTTTGCTGCTGTAAATTGGGAATTTCTCCATTGCGAGACTAATAAAGGTTTTCTTATCTCATCTTTAACTGTCCAATATTGGTTCATTTTCAAGTCTTATTCTAAAAACGTGAATGGGAAAAAAAAACTTGAGCACACGCTGCGAATATCATCGCTGCGGGAATAAAAGGGAAAAAAGTCTTGAATGTGCAAGCTTAATGTGGCGTGAACACGTGCTGTAAAATGGCAAATGTCGCGCTGCCTGTGTTCGTCGTGTGCGCGCGCGTCGAAGGTGAGAAGCGCTCGTCGCACGCACGCGTGAGTTAACTTTGTGCTCTTTTCCCATTTTAAAGCTTTCTCTCCTGCATTCCCCGCATCGGTTACAGCTCCAGCGCCAGTGTCCTCACCGAACGCGAGATCATCGGCGTCTGCCGACGAGACGCAGAACGGCGACGTTTCGACAACGCCGCTCACGTTCTTCGCGCTCAGAATGAAATTCCGAAACTGGCGGGGAGCCGCGTGGGCTTCATTCCAGTTCGTTTCTTGTTCAAGGGCGGAGTTGCCGGAACCTCAGAGACTATTCGACAGGTTTGGTTTTCTTGTACTCGGGACACATTTGTGTCAGGACAATGCAGCTAAAGCGGCGTGATGTGCAAATCAAAATGCACACCACAAAGTCAGTGAGATGGCACATGCGGCAAGCAGGATGAAACGTGAATGTGCAACTACGTCTCATGATGGGGAAGAAAGTTTAATTAAAAAAAAGGAAGGGCGCTGTATGGTGGCAGTGAACGCTTGGTCATTTAAAAAAAAAAAAGCCATAAAGGAAATAGATTTTGTTTTTTGAAAGGAGCAAAACAACCTCTGTTATTCGAGTCCAAAATTGTAGCTCCCTACCTCATGTTGTTATGCAGTGCTTAACTTCCTGTCACACTTCCATTACCTTGAAAAAAAAACAGAAAGACGTTACAATGCCTTGAGCGTCTTCTGCAATCGCAGCTTTATTTTGAGACTCCTACTGTATTTATTCAGCAATGAAGTTTTTTTTTTCGTGACCGCTCATCTCCTCGAACACGATGGGAACCGCCATGCGTCATGAAAGCGCAATGCGATACCGGCGAATTTGCGTGCCAATTAAAATGGGCACCGGGCACACTTGCGCTTCCGGTGTTGAAATTCGGAGCTGGCACATTGACGCGCGAGCACCGAAGAAAATGGATGTGTGGACTCAACGTGGCCTTAGAAACCTTTTGAGATGGCGGCAGGTTGGCAAGGGACGTTGCACGTCAGACAGGAAGGCGTCATCAGAACTAACACAGCTGTCCAACTGTTGCCTACAACTCAGTGCAAGTGTGCGTGTGTGTGTGTGTGTGTGTGTGTGTGTGTGTGTGTGTGTGTGTGTGTGTGTGTGTGTGCGTGTGTGTGTTCATTCATCTTTCAAAGAATCCGGGTGGGACCTTAACCAGCCCGGTTGGCCCTTGCCAATTGAGCAGCGGTGAACAGGTGCAAAGCTTTGTGCGTGTGTGTGTGTTTTGCTATTATTCCAGAGTGGCTGGCTGTGTATTATTCATTCAGAAATGCCGGGCTGGGGGCCTTGGGCAGCAGCTGGCGTTACGCGTGCATGCGTGCGCGCAACTTAAGACCCACTGATCTTTTGTAAAGCCCCCCCCCCTACGCTCAGCCCACCCCCTTAATGCACCCCTTCTTTCGAAAAGCATTGTGCTGTTCGTCTCCATGTCTGTCTGTAAACCTAGAAACACACACAACCTACCTCTCTGTGCACACACACACACACACACACACACACACACACACACTTGAGCGAAAAAGCCAAGCACAGCAGGCCCGAATAAACAATCAAGTGCTATTAACACACACACACACACACACACACACACACGTGTGGACACCAGCCCAGCCAATGGACGTGTGGTATTCTCGTGGCGACAGCAAGTGCTCTCCAGCTCACTAACTGCTGCTTTGCCTCCTTTGGGCCACGCCCGCCGCGCCGTCTGCCTCCCTGTCCTCCGTCTGACTTGTGTTTTCTCCCAAGAATCCCAAGTCGTTTGCGTCCAGAGCGGTCTCTCTCTGCACACAACGCCATGGACATACGACCTGCTTTTACTTCGATGGACAAACGTGATGACCAAACGCGGGCAAATCACCACCGCCCCCCGCTGGCTGTTATTTCTCTTCCTTGATTTGGATTTGATTGATGTTTTTCCTCCCCTCTCACACTCATCAGTCACGCTCCATTATGCATAACTAATAAGCCAGGGAGACCAGAATCACATTTGTTTTGCTTCGTCTGCTGCCAAAACAAATGGAACGACAACAACAACAAAAATGACATTGGAACTCCAGCCCCCACTGTCGTAACATGGTGACACCGCTTGCTCTCGTACGGTCGGCAGTAATTGGCTGAATTTTGTCAACTGCATTCTTCTAGTTGACAAAATGACTTTTATCCCCCCCCGTTGTCACTGGGTTGTAGTCAAATAAGACAAAATCCAAACCCTGCTGGGTCTCGTCTGATATGGCGAAGGCGAAGATTGTCATATTGTACTCCATCTTGTTTGGAAAAGGCACGGCTCATCCGCTCATCGCTGCGGACAGATTGTTCACATTTGGGCGATTTCATAACAATTGGTGCTCAGGCACAGGAAACTCCAACTGGCGGCTGCGCTAATCCCGTCCAGAGACGGATTACAGGTGGGAGGGCTACGAATAGACGGGCTGTCCCTTTAACCTGGCCGACGCGGCTCAACTGCAAAGTCGGCCGTGGCAAAGCAAACACAATGGCCTCCGGCGGCCGGTTCGCTCCTCAAACTCAAACGATACGATGGAAAGCATCCATGGCGAGGCCCAAAATTCCTCCTCCGACGTTTACGGTCCCTGTAAACCGGCATGCGCTAATCTGCCGGCCTAAATCAGATGGAGCGAATGGAGGGAGCGACTCCGACCTGCCTCCTCTAATCAGTCCAAAGCCCCAGCGACGGCGCCGACAATACCTCCACAATCATGTTAGGCCACATGCTGACCTTTTTTTTTTTCCGCTCTAATCGCTGCGGCGGCTTAAGTGGTCCAAAACAGCGAGGCGCTTTACACGAAGCTTTCTTAATGCAAGTCGCAGGGCGCGCACAGGGCCCTGTCAATCAAACCTGGGGTTTGACCCTTGCCATTTTGGGGATGTTGAGGATAAAGGAGCGGCACAGCACGGCACGGTGGGTGACCGGTCAGCATGTCCGCCTCAGGGTACTGGAGGCTTCGATTCCAGCTGCGGCCTTCCTGCGCGGGGTTTCTCCGGGTACTTTCCCAAAAACATGCCCGGCAAGCTGAGGGAACACTGAAAATGGGCTGGCAGCTGTTCCCAACAGAGACCGCCGCGTCTGTCTGTCCGCCGCCTGCCCCGTACGTCCCTGCGGTTGGAGGAAGAGGGCCGACGCGGGACAGCGGGAGCGCTCTCGACGCAGGAGGGCGACGGCGTCGGTCGATGTTGGAGACCCGGCGCGGCCGGCGGAGAGCGAAGCCGTTGAACTCGCCCGGGCAAATTGGCCACCTGGCCGCATTGCACCCGCGGCACTTTGATATTTACGGCATGAAGCGAGGATATGGGAACCCCTCGCTACTCGCTAGGCAGAGCAACCAAGCCCTGCTGCCGAGAGCCAAAAACCGTCAATTCGCCGATGCCGACAAATGCCTGCGGTGCATCCGGAAAGTCTTTGCAGCATTTGCACATTTTGTGAGGTCACAGCCTCATCCCCAAATCGTTGCTTTTTGATACAAAATCTACACACAGCAGCCTCTGGTGACAATGTGGGGGAAAAAAAGTCACAGCCTTTGCTCAGACTCTGAGCTCGACTGATGACATGCGGACACGCCGCTTCTATGGAGGGAAGGAGGACGGGAAAGAGGATCACACCCACCAGTAGGTGGAAGGAATGCCGCTATGTGGATTGGGGAAAAAAACAAGTTGGGACCACCGAAAAGGGCCTCATGAAAAGACCCGCCGAGGAAGTGTGGTTCAAACTTCAAGCGATCGCTTACGCGCAGCAATGTGGCAATCCAACGGCCGCCAGAGAATTTAAGATCAACGAATCCGCGGTTCGCAAAAGGGGGAAAGGGGGGGGGAGACAAAGAAACTCATCCATCGGTACCTTGAATTGACAAGGGGGGGACCCGTGCGTCGGCTCAAATCCTCGCCGGCATTTTTCACATTGAACGGGAAGCACTGGTACTTTTTGCACCAAAAGCTATGAAGTCACGCCGCACAACGTCAAGTCAACTTCGTGCCACTGTTGCTCGAAGCGCACGAGAAATTGACCTCATCGCCGGTGACAGAGTACACGAAAGCCTCCGCGCCGACGACTCGATCAAACTGGCTCGAGAGTCGATCGACTTTTGCAAAGAAAAAAAAAACAAAAGAAGGCCGTCCGGCAGACACCAAACAGGCCAAAGCAAGGCTTGTGCCTACGAAAATGGAGATGCGGCTCTTTTTACGCCCGAGCGCCGTCGATGAAAATAGAACCCGATATGGTTCTGGCTTGTTTTTTTTTTTCCCATGCTCGCTGCATGGGCCACTTCCACGCTAGTCATCAAATGGCTGTGGCTGCATTCATTGTTCCAAAGCGTCTTGGTCAAGTGCACGAATTCATCTGGCGGCGGATGTTCATTCAGTGCAAATGATGATACGAGCCACGCCAAGGTGGACGTCCAAAAATGGGGACTCTTCGGTCTGCAGTCGAAGTGATAGAATGGCTTGGTGTTGACTCGGCAAAAAAAAAAAAAAAAGATGACAAGCAGCGAGCTTGCTCGCCTCCCAAGTGAGAAACGTCAAGAGTGCGACCTCGGCCGACTGTCTGCCAGAGTGACGGCTGCGGAACACCGCGCAGGACAAATAATACATGGACCCGAATGGGACTTCTGTCACAGCCGCCGCCTGCCACGTATGCTGACGATGGTGGCTTTGTGCGCGCCCGCGGGGCATTGGCGGCATTCGCTTTGTTTGGAGGGACGGGAAGCCGCAAACAAAAATCCCACCGCCATCAAATAAGCTCAGCTGAGCCACAAAAGGAAAATCGATTGAGCTGCTGAAGGAACACGCGTTGGAGAGCAACATAAAATGGATTGCGCCAAAGCTTTCAGCAAACCGATCGGCGCTCCCTGCGTGAAATTTCCCATTGTGTCATTGTCAATCTCGGCGGGTCATTAACTCATTCAGGACCAGCCAATTCTAAACCAAGTCTGAAATGACGTATAAAAACATCTTTGGGAGTGAATGAGTTAAGAACTTTGCAACCTCGACACGATGTTAATTTGACTTCCCCCGTTTGTCCTCTTCCAATGTTCAGAGCTGCTGACCATCTTTGAGCTCCCTTCAAAACCAACAATGAGCCTTCAGTGAAAGAAGAAAGAAAGCAGAGGTTTCCGCACTGTGAAGACGCCACTCAAAGTCATCTTTCAAGGGACAAACGTTTGTCCGCACGTGTCGCTCCAGCTTTGAGTCGACATCATCTAACGACTGAGACTGCAGCCTTTGCTGTGTCATGACCGTGAGTGAGTCAGCACCGTGACTCTCAACTACACACACACAGGACTTGGCATATGATGCAGTCCCAAATTCATAACTGCAGACATGGAAAAACGCCCCCGTCAGGCGCGCAACCCGGATCCCCTTCTCTCGTTCTCTTCCCAAGTCGTGACTGGAGGCGACGCGGTCCTCTTAATATGCGCCGACGACTGCATGAGGATGACAGCGGCACGCTGGCACGCGCAGCTAAAGAGTGCGCGCTCAATGAGTGTGTCGTGTCTGCGCGTCTACGTGACGATCCGGCTCATGCGGGAAGAGGCGTTTTGATGGCCACAAGTCACCCCCCCCCTCCCTCGCCCAACTGCGCTGGCCTACATTACCCACAAGCCTGCCGTCTTGTCGCGCGTCCCGTCACTTCCTGCGCGACAGCTCGGCTCGTACGTTCCAAGGGGCTCCCGTCGCATCGCAGCATGCTGACGCTTGTGGAAATCCCCGCATCAGAACCACCAAAGCGACCGCTTGCTGGACTGAACGTCAAATGTGCCCCAAGTGTGCAATTCAAGCCAAAAGGCATTCTGGAAGAATATGCGTTGAAAGTCAGTGAGCTTCACGTGGATCTGTGGCTGAAAAGCGAAGCCTGGAAAGTCTCTGTCGCACAAATGCACCAAAGTACATCCGGTCGGCTAAGACCGTCTCCATTCACTCTACACTGACCGTGTATTTGTTTTCACATAGTTGTCATTTCATATCGCTGGCGTCGGAAGGAGCCGTTTCTATATGCGACATGCTCTTTTGATGGCTGCGCAAACATGCCACGCTTTTGTTCTCTTGAAATGCGATGCTTTTGGAGAGGCGAGGATTTTGCCCGATGCCAACAAGATGTATCTTTGGCTGGAAAAAGCAAAGCGGGGAGAGTCTTTGTCACCAAGATACATGTGTGCGCTATCCACGCTCCTTTATTTTGTTTCCTCTCGTTGTATTATTATGATACAAAAACAGGGCAATCTGCGTCTTCCTTGGCAATTGCGTTATGTTAGTTGTGGTTAAATATATATATTTTTTTAATGTATACACACACACACACACACACACACACACACACACACACACACACACACACAAGTAGTATGCGTGGCACCTTGCTGAAGGCAACGTCAGTGAGGTGGTTTATGCGCGAGGGTCAGTGACGTCGCTTGACCGAAGGCTAATTTCGAGGTGTTCCACAAAAGAAGGAAAGAAAACTAACCTGCAAGTTTTGCTGGAATGCGAGCACTGGGAAAAACACACAAACGTCAGAAGCGTGCGACAATGAGCGTGTTGCTCATCAAAAGGAGAAGTAGCATCTTTGCAACACGGCCTCCCACCCTCCCCTGGCTATGCTCATCTCCCTGTCGTTTGAATTGAGCGAAGCTCTAGACAGGATGTGTTGTTGCCGCACCCCCAAGCCGCCCCCACTCGACACCCCACTCAACTTGTGTCAGGACTCTTTTGGGACATTCAACGCTACGGAGCAGCTACGGGAACGCATCTGGACACAACTGACTTGATGTCACCGTCCGTGTATGATGGCTGCCCCTGACAGATGCGGCAAGCAGTGTGACCGCAGGCTGACACGCGCGCACATTCCCATACACGCCGGCAGATCGAGAACCCTCGCCAAGCCCACGGAAATGAAGAGACCCGGCACACGCGAGCTAGCGTAAGCCGCAGACATCCATGTGCTGGCGTGCTCCAATCACAAACCGGCACACGCGGCGACGCCGGCGAGGCCAGGCTGGAGAGATGACGTTGGTCGAGAGCAGGAAGAAGAGGGAGGGAGGTTAGCGGACGGACGTACTCACCCCGTTTCTGAAGCCATCCCTCTCTGACGATGGTGACATCGCTCATGGTTTCTTCACGCAGAGTGTGTTGTCGCTACGCGCCTGCTCCGCAGAGAGCGCCGGGCAGGAGGAGGAGGGTGGGGGAGGGCGGCTCTCCCAGCCTCGCGTCACTCTCCCTCCCTGTCTCCCTTCCTTCGCCGTTCACACTCTCTCTCCGCCAAATCTCAGTGCGTGCGTGCGTGTGTTGCGGTGCTTCTTGTTGTGGCTTATCTCGCTCGCTCCCTCCCTCCGTGCCACCACTTCTTCTTCTTCTTCTTCTTCTTGTCGTCCTGCGTCACTGCCGCCTCCTCCCCTGCTCCCGCTCCAGACCTTCCTCCTCACCGGCAGTGACTCAGCCTGGAAGGAAATGAAATAGGGGGGTTGGAAAAAAATTATCTTTCATGTCCGCTACTATTCAATCATGTTCAAACTGAGAATTAGTGGGCATCGCGTGCTGCCGTCAACACCAGCGCAGCGGACTTGGGCTCAGTGGTGCCACCAATGGCAAGTCGGTGCCATGTTGGTCGCTCATCGTCTGAGAGTGTGATGCTAAAATCAATGAAGAGCCAATCATAACAATGACAGCAAAAGAGCTCACGGGACAGTCACGTTTTCAATGTCCCGATGCGAGACGATAAAGAGTTTCACTTGCTAATATGACAAAAGCAAGACGACGTCAAGAACAATCATTCAAGCAGAAGACGAGGGCTGTGCAAGATGGACACCGTTTCATGTCATTTGATTCGGAGGGACACCGACCGGTCCATGCCAGACGTCTCATTTACAACACAACAACGAGATTGCTGCTGGTTCCGTAAAAACGAGACTTTTTTGTTTGACAGAAATCTATCAATCTGAAAGAAAGCAGGACGTGCACGTTGTTTTTTTTACATTGGAACTTACTGACGGTCATCAACATTAACAAAGTCACCAAGAAAGTCACCAAAAAAAAATCAATCTGCAGAACTCAGCTTTAACGATAAATCACAATTTGTCGTGTGTGTGCGCGCTGAAAAAACTACATGCCAACGTATTTCATAGATTACAAGGTTAATTGAGAAAAAAAACAGTCTTTCATATTAATTGCTGGTTAATTGGGCTTTCTTTTAGGGCAGTGGTTCTTAACCTGAGTTGGATGGAACCGCAGGGGGGTTCGCCGAGTCGGTCTCAGGGGTTCGATGGAGCCTCTGCCACGGACGGTGCCACTGCAGTTATTTGTATGTTGTTTGGATGCGCAGACTTCCCGTACCTTGTATTGTCATCGCCTGCGCATGTGTGAGAATGTTCCAGAATGTTTAAGGCTCATTGTCCACGTTGCTGATGCATGAAACTTCAACGTCAAATATATATTTTTAAAAACACTTGTGTCTGCCTTGTTATTGAAGACGCCACAGAGGGTAAGACACACGCGACTCAACATGTTAATTAATTAGGACACGCCCACTTGGCCATCGCTGGCTGCAAATGATCACATGACATGGCTTGTCCAATCAGTGCTGTGGGAAATTTAGTTGGCTTAGTCGTCAACGTGTGACTGTCGTGATAGCACGTAGGACAATGACAAAAAAATATATACTTATCGCTCGAAAATGGATTTACTTTTTTCTGTTTTCAATAAATTGAATTTGTTTATACAGTATTGTGAATGTATCAAAAATAGATATTTATTTATTGATCACTCATGAAGGGTTCGCTGAATGTGCATATTAACTGGTTGGGTTCGGTGCCTCTAAAAAGGTTACGACCACTGTTTTAGGGTACATTCAGGCATCAGAAATCAGATACGTTTCTCCAAAAACACACGGATGGAAAGAGGAGCTTGGAATAAGAATCACATCTTCCATTGCAATCACTATTACGGGGAGAAATTGTTCAGCTCTGAGACAAAGGCCCCCTCCACCCTCTCCCATAATTAAAAAAAAAAAAAAGAAAAGAAAAGGAACAAGTGATGGCTTTGAACTCTCAAACTCATCATCGCTCAGGCCAATCATCAGTCAGGGTACTGCTGTAATTCCTGCGAGGACATCCTCGTCCTCCCGGTCGGTGTGCTACTCGCACGATTGACCGTGGGCGAAATCTCGGGCGGCAGCCAGAACGTGACCTTGCTTGCCAGACAAATACGTCTGGTCCGTCGTTCATTCATCAAAATGGAGCGTGCCGCGTTATTCCTGCATGTCGAATGATGCGGGAAGGCTGCGGCGTCTGCACTGGGACTGTGGAGTACGCCATGCCCTGGGCTATAAATAGCAGGAACGTAAAAAAAGAAAAAAATGGAGAGGAAAAAAAAAGAGAAACACACACACACACACACACACACACACACACACACACACACACACACACACACACACACACACACACACTCTGCAGCGGCTCTCCCCCGCATTGCTGTGGCGCGTTCACCTCAAATGCACCCTGCTACACTTGAGTGTTGTAACACAACAAGAGCGCCACACCACCACCACATTGGTCGACCTCGCGGCCGGCACGGTGAATCAGTATTCTGCGTTGTCAGGGTTTAAGGCGGGGACGCACCCGCGCGCGCACACCCACATGAGTGCAATCCAAATGTCTCTTGTCATTTGCTGGGCTAACTAGAACACGAGCACCGAGTCGAAAACGGCGCTTTGGAGAGAGGCAGAAGAAGAGACGAGAGGCGACTGAGATGAGGAGCGGGGGACCCCCCCTGTCAGCAGGCTGGCGGTTGCCACGGTGACAGCCACCGGCGGGATGCGCCAGCCATGCCAGGGGAAGCTCATGCCAGGCAAGATTGATCAAGGAAATTCCATTCTTGGAGCCCACGGAGGGAAGCCGATGGAAAATGCCTTTTTCAACTACTGGTGGGGGGGTGGGTTGGGGCCCAGCGGGCCCAAACGAACCTTTGCTTTTTTTTTTTTTTTTATGAGGATAAGATGCCAAGAAAGGTCCTGATTGCAATTGCAATTGCATTGCTAACAGCTGATCAGCTGCTCAAGGGACACGAAGTGGCCAACTAAATGGAATGCTGGCCATATACACTGAACAGTTGAAATGTCCCATGACAAACTTGGTTTTCCTTTTTCATCTCGGAATACCAACACAACCCCAAAAGAGAACATGCAAACGCCACACAGCAAGAACAGAACCAAGATCTAGGAGGCACACTTCCGAAGCGAACCAACATTTCCAATATCCATGACCGCGCTTTTCCTCTCCACGTTCCTGCAACATCATTTCACTAAAAACAACTGATTTGACTTTTGCCATTCATGCGTACAGGGTTTGTTTGCCATGACGCCGATCTACAATTGATTTGCAGCGAGCCGCCGTGTGGATGACAGACAACCGAACGGTCGATATATCGGCAATTTGATCCGGACGAATGGTGGCCGTTGAGGATAGCTATCTGTAATTCACCTAAATCGAGACGGCTCCCTTTTGACATCTCTTACACTTTGAAGCAGGTGAAGATGTCGACAGACATCTGTAGCTGGAAATATGCTCAGAATCACATCTACAGTTCCACCGCAGATATCCGTGATTCCCAAATAGATATCAGCGGCTCTACGGTAGATAATGTGGCTGGCACATGTGATGCCATTTGTCTCTCAAACTCCATTTTCACAAGGCATTGTCGGTTCCACAAATCACAAATGAATTGCTACTATTCAAACATGTGCTGAAGGTTGAATCGCAAAGACGTTGTTAGCGTATCCACAATTGATTTGGATATTTGGCGCTTGGGCGGTTATGAGACTCCATTTTAGAAGACTGCCTTCTTGAGAGCCATCATGATGTTCAAATCACGATGCTCATCCTCATTTTCAGCAGCATCATCATCATCACCTGCGTCACTGGCCGTCGAGCTGACCCACGCTGCAATATGCTAATGGATAACGAGAGCTAGCGGGCTATCTAGCACGTGTCGAGAAGCTAGTGGCGCGCTACAAAGAGCTAAAGAGAACCTAAGCGATGCACTATTGGTGGCTATGGTGTTGAAAGGACTCACTGATGAATACAACCCATTTTCTGTGCATGTGACTCAAGCGAGGAAGTGTTAACCTTTGCTGAATTCAAGACTAGGCTGAGAAGTTTTGAATGCACCCTCCGCTACCGAAGCAGGCCCAGACCAGATGAAGTAATGACCGCCAAGTCATTCAAGCAGAAGCCAAAAAAAAGACAAGAAATACGTCTTCAATGGAGAATGCTTTATTTGTGAGAAAGTGGGGCATAAAGCAAGAGACTGCACAAGTAAGGATAAGAAACCACACAAGCGAACGACAAAAGCTGATAAGAACAATAAAGTGGCTACAGTTATGGACGATTCGGAAAAAGTTTTCCGTGGCAGAAACCAAGCCAAATCTTCGAGGAAGAAGAAGAAACATTATTGCTCGGGTGAGTGAATGGCGACCCAAGGGAGCGCAGCAATATGGACTACTCGTGGACAGCGGTGCTTCTGCCCACATAATCACCGACAAGACCGCATTCATCCGATTTGATGAAAGTTTCCGGCCTAAAGATCACATCATGCAGCTGGCTGATGGAAGACGGATCACCGGAAGTGTCGAGAAGAAGGGGACGCGCAAATCAAGCTGGCCGACAGCAGTGGACGAGTAATGAGTGTCAAGCTCACAAATGCTCTCCTCATCCCAGAATACCCGCAGAATATCCTTTCTGTGGATGCAGCAACTCGAAAGGAGCAAAGTTCAACTTTGCGAAGAATGACAACAAAATGATTCTTTCAGATGGGACAATATGCAAGATGATTGTAAAGGACCGTATGTACTATCTTGACATTGTCACAGAAAATTCTGAATGCAGTGAGGACTCCTGCAATGCATCTTTAGACATGAAAACATGGCATGAGATAATGGGCCATTGTAACTATGGTGATATTGCTAAACTTGAAGCTGTGGTAGAAGGTATGAAAATTAGTAACAAAACTAGACCTAACCAGTGTGAAACCTGTATTCAAGGGAAATTCACCCAGAATAGAAACAGGAAAAGTGATGTGAGAGCTAAAGAGCCATTAGGGCTGGTACATACAGATCTAGGTGGGCCTATTGACCCAGAGTCATTCGGCGGGTACAAATATGCCATCACTTTTACTGATGACTTTTCTGGAGCTGTTTTTGTATACTTTCTCAGGAACAAAAACATGGCAGTCGAGGCTACAAAGCAGTTCTTGGCAGACACAGCACCATATGAGACAAACAAGGTTCAGAAACACAGACTGGTCCACTTCATCACAAAGACCGTGACTGAGAGTGAGACGCAGACCGAGAAGACCCAACTGGAGGACCACTATGTAGAGTGGGTAACTATGCCTAAAGCAAGTCAGTTACAGACGGAATATGTAGGAAAAGATTCTGACACTGAACCAGAGCTTAAACCTGACTGCGACACAGACTCAACCAATGGTAATGAGACTCTTCATTACTTCTGGTAGAGAAAGGAAGACACCAAAATATTTAGAGGATTATGAATGTGTGATAAAAGGCAATGAAATCACAATTGATTACTGCTATAGAGCAACAGTGGGATTGCCACAAACATTCTACGAGGCAATGGCATCGCCAAAGTCAGAAAAGTGGAGAAAGCGATGATAGAGGAGATGACTTCTTTTAAAGAGAACGACACTTTCACCCTTGTGCCATTACCGGAGGGTAGACAGACAGTGGGGGGAAGGTGGGTGTATGCTTTAAGGAGGATGACAAAGGCAATGAAACATATAAAGCAAGATATGTAGCCAAAGGGTACAGTCAGAGAGAAGGACTTGACTATTCTGAGACATTTTCACGACCGCTAATCTGACATCACTGCGACTACTGATGCAGCTTGCTGCACAGTATGAGTTGCTGTTAAACCAAATGGACGTCCGCCATTGCACCGTCACCACAATAAACTGCGTATGGATGTCACTGCGTTGATGTTAGCGTGACACTGCAAAATATCCGGACCGGGCCGGAACGTAACGTTAAGTAGACCAGCCCAGCCCAACGTGCATCCAGCCATGTTGTTCTGCTAGCTAACCGCATCGTCGCTGGCTAGCTGCTTTACCTGAAGCAGCAGGTGCCGTCCCGATCCTTCTTGTCTCTCTCGTCTTGAACAAGTCCTCCTGGATTAGGATTGTGTCTGTCTTGATAGAGTCCCAACTTGGTCCCGAATGCGGGGGCGGACTCCCTCGCGGAGATACCGCATCAACGTGTCTTGTTTGGACTTTCTGGGGAAGCTCCTGACGTCACGCGGAGAAACCCCTTCCCCCTTCCCCCGCTTTCGTTCTTCCCTCTTGCGCCCTCCTTTTCCCATCCGCCCACGTAATGCTATGATGACACCGAATGACTCTTCGGCGCCTCCGCGGCGGTGTTGCCGTTTTTGGAAGCGGGCTCGCTCATCGCTGACCACTCGAACTCATCTTCTTCATCTCATCCTCAACATCCCGCGCGGCCTCGCTGCGACAGGCAACCAGATCTCGCGAGATCTCGTGCCGCGACGAACCTCAACGGCTGAGCGGTTTGCAAATGGCTTTACCTGTGGAGGAGTATTGACGCATCTGAGCGACTGATAGTTGTTCTTTTTTTGTTTTAGATAAATAGGTACAATATTACATATGCACATTATGCAAGCAAATCAGCGGATACAGTAATAAAATCTTTAAAAATAGAAAGGAAAAAATGACAACGCAGGAGCAACAGGGTTTTGGTGCCTTGCTCAAGTACACTTCAATATAGTCACATGGTTGAGAATTGAGCCCATAACCTTGAGGTTGGGACAGTGATAGAGCGGTCATCACTCGAGCACGCCATGCCACCCATGCGCACGCACCCACACACTGGCACATAAGGTGATTTCAGGCCAACACAGTAAACCCAATGTCCACTTCTTGTCTACAATAACACCCCCACCCTTTTCATTCCCAAACCCCCGACCACACAGACACACACACAGAACATATTTTGCGCCTGCATCCTCACGCACGCACACGCACGCACGCACATCCCGACCTCAACTCCAGCCCCAGCTCCCAAAGCTCAAGGAAGCAGAAGCCGCCCCCTTCAGCCCGTCACTCGGGTGGCTTTGAAGAGAAGAGGGGTCAGCCTGGCCCAGGAGACCCGCAGAGAGGTAAGGACAGCTGCGGTCAGACAGACCACGCGCGGGAGGTGAGGTGGGGGGGTACACAGGCACGCGTGTCTATCTATATACACACACACACACACACGCATGCACACAAGAGACGGGACAAGAGCAGCTGCAGTCGGAATGTTCAAGGTGCGCTGTGCGGCAGCAGCGCTCGGCAGCCAGCATGGTCCAACATGCATACGGTATGTGGGCTTCTTCTGGGTCACCTCCTGTGCACCGGCCTGGCTAATGGGAGCAGCGCACAACCAAATGACCGCAGACGCAACACGCCCAAAGCAGTCACGCCAACGAAGAGCGACGTGGAGAAACGGTAGCGCAAAAGAAAACAGTTCCTTTTTAGAGGGGAACGACTTCTTGAAAACTTTTCTTTCCCACTCTATTGAATGCCCGCTATTCTTGGGGAAGCCACGAAGAGCGAAAATCTGCACATAATTGATGGCCATTATAAATGTCTTGGAAAACCAAACGGTATACTGTTCATTGAGAGGTCTCAACTCCTCTCTTAGCTCATCAGTACGGCACTAATTGTGGTGGTCCTACACAGAGGAAAAAGAATGTATGACTCCAAGCACACAAATGCTTTTAGCATTCACATTTTAATTTGCATCATGATGCTTAGCGAGCCGTTGTGTGTGTGTAAAAAGTGGTGCGGCCGTCCTTTACTCTTTTGCATGATAGATGTGGACTTTTCGACGTGGGCTTTTTTCTCTCTTTCAATTGTGCACGTCGGAGTTGACCTGGTTAGTTGTGGAGTTATTCTTCTTCCCTTTGGTGTTAGCACGTGTGTTTCTTTGTGCTATGTGCAATGCGTGCGTGTGTGTGTGTATGTGTGTGTGTGTGTGTGTGTGTGTGTGTGTGTGTGTGTGTGTGTACCTTCTGCTCCTGTGCAGACAGGTTGTGCACCCCCCACCTCCACCATCCCATGCCCCAAAACACCCCCGCCCCCCACCCACCTACATTGCATGCCCCCCAGATTGTAGCAGTCTGCTTTCTCAGGTTGTTCAGCTGCCGTAAGCCGAAAATAAATACGTTAATAATTAAATAAATAAAGACAGGAGGTGCTTGGGGCCAGAGGAGGCAACGCACATGTGTATTTTTATGCTGCAATGAGTGCAATTCTATTATTTTTATTGCTACATGTGTTGTTGTGCTGCCCCCCCCTCCCTCCACTGTAACCTGTCCCTGTAGGATCTGTAATCATGGGACATATGTCCAAAGAAGAAGCACTTGGGCAAGAAAAGCACCTTGTTCAAACAACGACGCAATTCCGAGACATTTCAATTCGAGTTGCATGGCAGGATGTTGTACGTTTAGGCGAAGCTTGACATGATGTGGCAAAGAAGTGGTTTTCGGAAAAAAAACTACCACAAGTAACGACGCACGTTCAAGAATAGTGGTTACGTACTCTTTGTCATCATGATGATGTGATACTGAACGAATTCCAAATGATAACAATACAAAAGAAAAAAAACTGCAAATATTCGGCTGAATTTCCCAATTTAGAAACATGGATTAGTTTGTTGCCTTGAAAATATCGGCGCTATTTCACTGACGCCGCGGTACAGCCCCGGGCCGCTTGTGGGGTTTTTTATGAGCCTGTAATGGGCTGCATTTTTCACAGCCCCATTTTGTTTCGCGGAGATGTCGACGCTTTTGGACAGTCTGTGTTGCCGCGGCTGGATGGATGGCTTGCGTAGCCAACAATTCCGCTTGGAATTGAAACGGATTTACATGAGACAGGAGAGGCGAACCAATCTCTTTTTTTTTTTTGGTCATTGGACGCTCCAGCTTCTTTCTTGTTGATTTTAAAATTTTGCTTGTAGCTGACGCGTGCACATTTTGAGCATGACGTCTCTGATCCACTGGTGAAAGGACACTTGGATTTTTGCCTCTTTCTTCAAGAAGTGCTTCAAACAAAGAAAGCTTCTGCAGGTTGAGTGGTTAAGATTGCATGACTTGTTATTTTATGATAACTGTTCTGTTAAGCGCTTTGTGACGGCTGCAGCTGTTGTGAAAGCGCGATATGAATCAAGACACAACGTATAGTATTGTCAGTCGTCACAGCATAAACCACTCCAGGCCACTAGAGGGCAGCCTGTTAGCTTCCACAGCAGGCGGCAGCTCGCTTCTGCGACCCACGTGCGGAAGAAAAACCAACAATGGGTTTGGATTATTCATCAAACATCTGGAAGGGAAAGGCTCGGCCCTGGCCCTCCCCTGAGGCTCACTTCTGGAATACCTCCTATTTGATGTGCCGCTCCAGCCAGGAAGAAAACGAAGAGCAAGACGTCTCCGGAGGGAGCGCGCAGGAATTGTCGCCGCCGCCGCCAAGTGAGGCTGACGGCGGCACATCTGTCCACATCTGGATGCGCAGACCGTGTTTGGCTTTCCGGCAACTGGCGCAGCCACACACGGAGGGACCAACGCTTTTTGGCAGGGGGATGGGTATGAGTGTCATGCTCGCGCTCCTCCGCTTCCTTCGTTGACACAACCACACACACACACACACACACACACACACACACACACACGCGCGCGCGCACACAGACACGCGTTCTCTTAGCCAGCAGAGCCATTAACACCCAATGTGTGCAAATATGGCGGTGGCTCCCCCGAGGAGGCTGGCCAGGAATTGTCGTCTTGCTTTCAGGACAAACATCTGTCCAGAGGAAGACGAGGAGGAGGACAAACGCGTCTCTTTTCGTTCGCAATCCCCCAGCGTGCCATTGCGGCACGTCGTGTGATGGGGAAGTCGTCACAAAGAAACTAGGACATTACTTTTTGGGTAAACAACTTGAGTCCAATTATCGCAAGGAAGTGCTAATAACCATCATGCAGCAAACACGTCAGTGGGAGCAAAACGCAAACAAATGATACACGGCAATGAGGGCTTCTTCTTTTCACTTCTACACGTGCAAGTGAATAGAATGGAAAGTATTCATTGCCATTGTATGGGGCATCCAAACTCAAAATTTGTGTTACCCCCGCCCCCTACCCCGCCTACGCTAATCGAGGGGCCACCCTGTGAATCGCAGAAATACCCCGTTATGATTGACGCCCATGATGAACATAGTGAGAACCCTCACTAGCGTAGCCTTCGTCGATTCGAAGATTGTTTTTTGAGATTAAAAAAAGGTGCAAATACAATGGCTTTCAATGATCCTTTTGGGAAAAGCGGGCCAGGCTGGTCCCACTTTTATACCTTTAAAATTGTTATTGATCGCAAAATGCACATTTCAGTGACTTTTTTTGTGACTTGTTGACAAAAAAGAAGCAATCCTGTAGTCACACATGAGGTCATTCAGTCGAAAAACAAACGTCATCTGTCAACTTTAGCAAATCAGATCATGTTTTTTTTAGAGGGGGTGTGGGGGGGGGGTACAAAACACTACATGAACACTCACTGCGGTGTCCAGTTGTTGTTTACCCGGTCAGGCCGGCTGAAAGGTGACACACAGGGGACGGACGCCACGTGTTAGCCCGGCGTCAGCTCACCATATGGGGCGGGAGGACCAGAGCTAAGCCCTGTGCAAGTCCCAACACATGGATCTCGCAAACACGGGCAGATGCCACCTCTGTGGTGCACACACACACACACACACACACACACACACACACACACACACACACACACACACACACACACACACACACACACACACACACACACACACAAAACCCCGCCAAATCTGCCCCAACATTCTAACGACATGATGATGGAGCTATTTACTGGTTGATTGCAGCCCAACATGTTGTTGTGTTATTTTGCCCTCCCAAACTAAGATCAGATTTATTCTGCCCACCGTGCGTACATTTGCAAACAGTGGAACAAAATGCACCCTTGTTGATCGAAACAAGTCCCACGGCGTCCGTTGTCGATGCTACAAAAATGCTCACCAAGCCATGTCGAGCTTTGGCTTGAAAATCCAAAGCAAGCACGTGAGCTGTCGACGTTGGGAAGGGGTTGAAATTCTTGTGAGCTTGACGATGAGATGGTGGCGCAGCACTTACAATTGAAACATTTTGTTGGTGGAGCTGTTGTGATTTGATTTTTCAAAGTCAATTCAAATTCATAAAAAGTGCAAATTGAACATTTCAAACAATCGATATTCTTTTTCAAATTGCATTAAAACTGAAATGAAAAATGGCTATTTGAACAAAGAAGTGATTCAAATGATTTCAGTTGTCATCAAGAATGGCGGTCAGAGCGTATTGTTTTTTCATTGTGAAAAATGCAATGGCCTGACTAAAACAAAAACAACGGTGGGACAGTCTTTAGGTCCAATTAAGAACTTTCAGTGAACGCTCATCAAATATTGTCCATTTTGTTTTTATACCATTTCCTGACACTGAACTATGATGATCAAGATTTGTGCTTTGAAAAAAGTACATTCAAAATAAGAATTTGAATTTTTAGTCAAATGTGAAATTCAATATGTTTGGTTTTTTTATAATTGGGTTGTTAAATGTTCAAAATAAATCTCAGCAAAGCAGAATACTATATTTGAATTTCAAATAAGATTTTTAAATCACGTTTTGCGAGCATATTTTATTCTGTTCCATTCAACGACAACATTTTTATCGACAACATTTAAAACGTAGATTTTGCCCATGTTTCACTTCCTCGCATTGTAGTTTGAGTGAAAATTCTTGCCATGTATCCAAATAAAATTGCATCCTGTCTCACGCCTTTTGAAAATCAGAAATAAAAAAAAACGTTAACAACTCAACACAAAAACAAGCCGCAATTTAGCAGCGCTGAATATTAATAACGCTGCTAAAAATAAAAAAACAATAAGTGTGCCGCGGGCTTACAAGGCTAACATCTGGACAGTTTGGCAGGCGAATTGAGGTGCTGAGAACCCTCTTCGATGCTGCTCCAGATGCGCGCGCGCACGCACACACAGTGAGAAGCATCCATACATGCACATGTGCAAACACAAATACAGATGTGCACAGAGGGTCACCACAGATGGGCACACACACGCACAAGCATGCACGCACACACACACACACACACACACACACACACACACACACACACACACACACACACACACACACACACAAAGCAATATCTCAACCCCAGATGGAGACGGCGCGAGTGGCAGCTGAGGTGTGGCATTGTTGGCACAGGTAGCATGTTGTCAACAGCTGGCGCAGGTTAGGCATTCCTGGGAATTGGAGCCACAAGGCAAATGTTCCCGCTGGCTCCGTGGGGGGGGGGGGCACGCTGGTGGTGGCGGCGGCTGACTGGCACAACAACATCACCCCAACAATGGGTGGCGGTGGCAAAACACTCCATACCTCACTATGCGTCTGTGACATGCTCAAAGGTTGACATCGGAGTGTTTGATGCAATAGGCGCTTTGGCAAATTGCCGACTCATCAGAAACAAATTTGGTCCACCCAGGCTACATTCTTTCCCATCTTCTGACAATATCGGTGCGCCCCTGCTAAAAGAGGCCTCCCGCTTCTCCACTTGTTACTCAAGTAACTATTTGTGGAAATTTGTTTTGAAGTGTCGACATTTCTCATGCTCTTAAAAAAGGAAGCCTCACAAGATCACTTTATGAACTAGTGATGGGAATTCCGGCTCCTTTTAAATATAGTATTCTTCCTTTCTTTTGGCTCGGCTCACTAAAAAGAGCCAGCTCTTTCGGCTCCCAAATGGCTCCTCAGTTTTTTGTTGCTTAAATTAATTTACGATCAAAAATCATGTAAGATTATGTATAAAATGAATTACTGATGTAAAAAATATATAGTATATCAAATATTTATTATTTATATGGCTTTATTTATATTCTTCTGAACATACTCAACATGGAGTAGAACATGGAGTGCTACAAAAAATAAATTACAAAGTACAAAAACAAAGACCCATCTCAAAACAAGGTCAACAAAAAGTTCCAATCTCTGATTGTGTATATTTATAAGCTTTTAACTATTTTCAGTAAAACAACATAAGTAGGCTTTGATTACCACACAACAAATTATAAATGAAAATTTGATACTGGATATTTTAACCTTGCACAGTCTACACGCTGCTGTTGAACTATCAATTAAGTTGAAATGAGTCCAAATCAGAATCAGAATCAGAATGAGTCCAAATTTCACTGCACTTCCTATCCATTTTCTCACCTTTCCACTTTCCACCGTGTTGTTTTTTTCTCTGTAGCGGGCTCTCTCTCATCTCCCTGTCTCTTCTGTGCGTGTGCTGCTCACAGTGTGCTGCTGTGTGTGTCTCTAACTCCTCCCCCTTCTCTTCACTGCAGCGTGTATGTGCAACCCTCCCCTCCCTCTTCTACCACGGATCTTGACCAATCACGTGCGGCTTTATCCGAATGGGGGGGGGGGGACAGGAGAAAAAAAAAGTCAGCTATTAGAAGCGGCTCCCTATTAAGAGCCGGATCCCGTCGTTCACTTCAAAGAGCCGGCTCTAAGAGCCGGTTCGTTCGCGAACGACACATCACTTTATGAACGTTTATTGTGTTTTGGACTCTGCTTTGCGTGCGTGTGCGTGTATTAGCCGTCTTCCCGCCCAGGGACTAATTTCCTCCACCGCCACAGCCGCTGGCTGCCATCTCCTCTGACATCTGGAGCTGAGAGGGACAGGCGGGCAGGCAGGCAGACAGACAGCTCGAGACACAGAGGATTGACTTGTACATCACATGTCTCTGATCTCTCCCCAATAAACACAACGCGAGCACATCGCAGCGTCGCGCATCTGCTGCGGAGGCTCAGAAAGACGCGCGCACACACACTTCGTGTCTGATGTGAGCGCTCTGAAAATATCTCCGTCCTCACCGTTTTGTACGATACGCCACCCACAACATATTTTATATCTCAAAATGGCACCAACTAGCTTGACAGATGTCATGTCGTTTAGACACGTGGATGATAGTCAGGGTTGCGAGTTAAAACGCGAGAACCGACACAAAGGAAGCGAGGAGAAGAAGAAGGTAACAGCCGGGAAGACAGACTGGAAGAGCAAAAGAGCAGAAGAAAGAGGAAGATTTGCCTTCTCGCCACTACAGAGCTGCCACCAATATCAACACAACACCATCCTGAAATGATCTTCAATCGCTGATTTGGGACGCGAAGAAAGCGCAAGTTAACGACGCCATCATTTGACGATACGGCTCAAGTGTCCGCCGTTCGCGGCCAGCAGCTAGCCGCTAGCCGCTAGCAGCTAGCAAGGAGCTTTCTTCTTTTTCAGTGATGTGGACAACGGCTAGTTTGGCATTCATTCTCCGTCTTTAAAGGAAGACGATGTGCTTTAAATTGCACTTTGAGCTCTTTTTCATTCACACGCCGTCACTGGACAGATGTACTCCCCCCCCCCCCCACACACACACACACACACACACGCACACACAGTTTGGAGGTGTCATTAACCAATTTAGCTTCCAGATGTCCATCATGGAGCCACAGCCAAAGTTGCACAGCTCCATGCGGGCTTCACACAAATCCACACACAGGTGCAAACATCCCCCACACGCACGCTGCCAAGTTGCACTGTGTGCATGCTGAGGCAGAAACGGAAGCACTCACTGAGCGTGTGATGTACAGAAAGCGAGACGAGATGTTTGAGTGACAAGGACACATCTTGATGAAAACTTGCTGGCTTTTCTTTTTTTCCATTTTTCTGAACATTCCTAAAAAATGAGTCTCGGTACCATCTGGGAGACAGGCCACTTAAACACACAGTTGGTCTTCCTGGTGACTCACACACACACACACACACACACACACACACACACACACACACACACACACACACACACACACACACACGCACACACTCGCTCAGAGTGGATGTAAAAAGTCTACACACCCCTGTTCAAATGCTCATTTCTTTTTGTGTGATCAAGAAAAATGAGACCGGGATGATTCTTGTCCAAACCATGAAAGTGACCTCTAACCTGTGTCCAACTCAAGAGAAAAATCCGATCAAGCAGGCGAGCACACAAACATCACACAACAAGTGTACACACCCTCTTACGAATATCTGGGTTGTTGCTGTGTTCAGAATGAACCAATCACATTCAAACTCAGGTTCCATTGTGAGTCAGCACACCCGCCACAGTTTAATGTGAAATAAAGACAAGATGTTCCAGTAGGCTTTTCCTGACACTCTTGTGCTTTCTAGGAACAAGCAGGTTTTATGTTGACGCAGACTCAGGCAAGGCGACAGGATTTTGTCTTTCTCTTTCCCTTCCTGTCTCTTTTTCTCATCTGTTTCTTCTTCCCCTTTTCTGTCTCTTCATCTACCGTGACCTCTCTTGACTCGCGTAGGACTCTTTCTCTCCCCGTTTTTCTGCCCCCAAGTGAGAAAAGTCATCATACTGCAGAGGTCAACGAGTACAAAGTTGTGCCTTACTAGTAATGTCCTATTTTGGTGCCAAAGTTGTCCTCCAAGTGCGCAGAGATGTCCCAGAAGTTAGACGGTCATTCTATTACTGCATTTTAGTCACTCTAGCAGTGCGCTGAAATGTCTTTCCATCAAGCAGTTTGAGTCGTTACAGACGCTCCCCGACTTACGAACATCCGAGTTACGAACAACGGTACATACGAACATTTTTACGGGTATGTCGAGAAAGAAAAGAAAAAGTTAGATTTTGTATTGCACGCCTTTTTCCAAGTAAGGTACTGTAGTGCTTCTTTCCGCCGCTAATACCGACGTGTGGCACTGTGAGAGCTCGCCCAGCATCCACCCCGAAACCGGCTTCCTCTGCCCAGTTGTTAAATATCTCGTGCATCCATTATGCAATATGGTTGGTGAAAAGTGAAAGGCTTCTAGTGAGAGTGGAATTGTAAAGATGAGGCAAGCCATTTCATTTCAAATGAAAGTGGCAATAATAAAGAAGCTTGATGCGGGTGAGAAAATGGTGAGCGTTGCACGTGAATACAAGATGAATCGTTCGACCATCGGTAACATTATAAACAGAAAGATCGGGAGCTTCAAACTGAAGCCGCTGCTAGTTTATCGGGCAGCCAACCCTCGAGCCCGGAAGAACGTGACGAAAAGCTCTCTCCCCATTATATGGATGTCAAACATATAAGCCTTAAACATACATTCCATACAAAATATAGCACGGAAGCAACTTACGAACGAATTCACCTTACGAACGATCGTTCGGAACGTAACTCGTTCGTAAGCTTGGGAGCGTCTGTATTCAAGATTAGCTAGCCAGCAGCAGTTCCGTGTACGAGTGGGGCAAAACTACTCATTTGCATTTTGGGGCTTTGTGAGTAGCGGCTACTCGTTTGTGGCAGAGGCCTGCTATTCGGGCCTAATCGAGTTCCGAGCGCAACACAGTTGTTTGCTCGTCAGGTTGAATAGCTGCCATCCATCCATCCATTCTCAAGTAAGCCAAAAGAGATACGAGTGATGGGGGCGGGGGGGCTTGACCAGGACGATATTGCCATTCTACTAGTGGGCTGAAGCGACATGCATACTAAAGTTGGATCTCCTTCACATTGAAGAAATGCTCAACACGGCGACTGGCGAGCTCTACGCGGGATCTACAGCGACCTTCAAAGGCGGAAAGGGGTACTGCAGGCTCAAGCGGGCCCGGAAGAGGAATCTTGTGATCGATGCACTCAAGTTCGCTATCTGTCTTTTTTAAGTCGTTCGACCTCCGGGGGCTAAAATAGCCACATCACAGAATCAATCCTTTGGGGAGTTCCCATTTGGTCCGTGTACGCTCGCCCCCCCCCCCCCCCCCAGCCCCCGCATGTGTGCCTGCCTGAGTGCGCGCAGACACAAGGGCCTCATTGTCCCACCAAGCCGTGAAAGTGGAGCCCCGGAAAAGTGACGGGCAAAAACAGGGTCACCATTCATTTGCATTTGAACGAGTGCTGTGGCTACGACACCGCATCATGTCGATTCATTAGCCGCCTATTAGTGACGCCAATTAGTTTACTAGGACGCTTTTCGCCCACGCAGGACGCGGGACGAGGGACGTGTCCGTCTCCCCGCTGGCCGGACCTTCCGCCAAGGTGCCTGTCCAATGACCTATAAAAAAGAGACATTTTTCAAAATGATGTTTTCAACACTTTTGCATGTTCATTGTACTTTTACAAGCCTGGTGTTCAAGGCCTGGTGTTCGGGGTTATGAACACGAAAAAGGATGTATTTTTTTCGTGTTTTCATGAAACATTTTGGAGGGTCCGTATACAATAAGGCAAACAAAGAGAGACAATAAAAGCTTGCTTTTTACAAGGCAAGGATCCACGTTTGGTTATTTCATAAACGTGGTATGAGTTAACCATGTGATATACCCGAGTTATTGTTCAAAAATATTGGCGTCATTCTTGCAATGTCTTGGTGTCGTTGAATTCCATCTCTGATGTTTCCACAATGCACTTGGTCCCGCGTCACTGCGGTTGGACTACACTGCCCATGATGCACCTCGAAGCGACAGCTCCCCCTCCGCCTTCTCCACCTGTCTTATTTTTGCTTTAATTCTTTTACAATTCAATGTAGAATGACGGAGAATCGGGTGAGGAATACTGAGGTTGTTCCTTTTTTTTGCGTCTGTTTTTACTGAACCAAAACTCATATTATTATTATTATTCACCTTCAGTACGAATAATCCTGTGAGTAAAAACTCTGTGAATCAATATCACTTCATAATGGTGGATAATATTTAGAATGAGTTCTTGTTAATGGTTGACCGTATGTGATTTTTTTTTACACTGTCCTCCTGCTGCGGTTACCTCGAGGTGTTCCCACGGCGCTGCACCTGCTCGCTGCGGCCGGACTACATTACCCAGGAGGCCCCGCGTCACTCCCTCGCTCCCGTCCGCCCGCCCGTCCTCCCCTCACGCGGTCGTCCGTCCAACCGACCTGTCGGTTCGGCCGAGACGCTTCTCCCTCCCCGCCCCTTCTCAGCGTGCGTCCAACCTCTGGCGACCGACGATAAACGAAGGCGAAGAACAAGAAGACATCGCCCCCCCCCTCACCCCCTTTGCTCCTTGTCGAGCCTCCACCATTGGCTCCCAGCCTTGCCAGTCAAGTCCCAGCCCGAGTTGTGTGAGCTGTTGTGTGTGTGGGGAGGAAACAGCAGGCAGGGACAGCAACAGCTCGGAAACATCTGGCCGCCGCGGAGTCCCTCTCCCCTTCCCCTGCCTCGACAAGCCTCGTTATGGGAAGCGACACCAAGTCGTCGTGAGGGGGGGACGCGAGGGAAGGCGCCGAGGAGGATTCGGCGGAGGACGTCGGAGCGTGCTGCCTGTAAGTGGCGCTCGGTCGCTCGAGTGAGTGGAGAGGGGCTGAGGGAGCGAATGAAAAGTAGCTTCCTTCTCCCTAGCATGACTGCGCCGCGTTAGCTCGCCTCCTTTTCGCGGCCGTTGCCATAGCAGCGGGGCCTAAACGGCGGGCGGGAAGGCGGCGAGGCGGCAAAGTCGCTTCCTCTGGCGGACGCGACAACCGGGTCGTGAGCGAGCTTTCTTTCGACGCTCACCTCCACTTTTGAAGCGGCGCTTAGCTAGCTTCCGCAGGGGCTCGGTGTGCCTCCTTCGTCCTCGCCGATGGAAAAGGCGCAGAAAGAAAGAACTCGCTCTAAAACTCTCCGTGTCGCCGCTACGACACGACTCCTCGGCTCGCGACGACTTTATTACACCGACTTGAAAGCCGGCCACCGGCGGCGTTCATTCGAGTCAACCGTTTGAAAAAGTTTCTCCCCATCAATTGGCGACGTTTTCGTGTTCAGACTTGCTCTAGCCGTCCATCTTTACACCAGGGGGTTCTCAAAAGGAGAGTTCCAAGGTGCCAAAGTTCCAAACTAATAACATGTGGTAGCTACCAAGTATCCCCCAAGTAGTCCCTTTGGGATGACACATTTTGTTTTCAAACAGCTCAATTCATAATTGATCGTCGTCACACGGCACATTCAAATTGTGATGCATCATCACACGGAGCTGGAAATGTTGCACAGCAAGTGATTGACTGATGCGGGGATGACATATTGGCCGCCAGGGTCGGTCGAGAGCATGGCCCAAAATATCAGGATGCATCCTTTTAGATTGTTTTTTTTTTTTTAATTATTCCAGAGAAACCTGTGACCGATGGAAATTAATTTGAAACAAACAAAAAAAAACAAGCTGTGAGGTAGTGTGAGGCAGGCTCGCTAAAGTCTCGTCGGCTGTCCATGCAAAATGTGTCCCAAAAATCATCATCATAAATATACATCTCAAATCAAATCTCACATTCGGTCCGAACCAAAGTGGATTTTTGGGAGGCTGATGCAGATTGCGAGATTAGGCCGATTAAAAGCCAGAAAACATTGATTCATCGGCCCGTTCACGAAAAGCAATGAGGAAACGAACGTTGAAGGGACCCCCCCTTCACGCTTGCAACAGTGAAGCTGTGAATTGCAGGCAGACCATTGGACTGTTGGACAGGATTTTGTCCTTTCCTCTTTGACTTTGCAAGAGGGCCAAAAATGGGGCCTTTGTATTTGCGTCATTAACTTTGTGATTTGAAACGACAGCGTTCACATTTGCTGAAGTTTTGCCAGCAAACTCCTTCCCCAACAATGGAAACGTTTCCTTTCCCAGATCGGAAACGAAATAGGAAGCGACGGAGTTATGAAGGAGGTACAAGCAATGGCTGATTTGGAATCCTCTCCCGAAAGGCGTTGCAATTCCATGTTGTCGACAAACAAGAGGTTTTGAAATCCACACGCGCGCCTTCACTGACACCGTGTTGCTGATGCCAAAAGCGGCACTCATCGTCCGAGTCCTTCAAGAGCGTTTGCTCCTTCGTGCGGTAGCTTGTCTGAGGTGGGGGTGTGGGGGGCGCTCGGCTCAAAGAATCGAGACGAGCGGTGGAGCGTGAAAAAGTGGAAAACAATATCGTCTGCGTGCGTCTGTCGGTCGCCAATGCGCCTTTTGTCTCCGAGGGAGCCGCCAGAACAACTTCATGGTTGGCAACTTTTCGCTGCTTTCTTTTCAGGCACTTTGGGGGGAAAACCCAAACCAAAATGCATACGTCCAACTGCCGCCGCTGTTAGTCGCTCATGCCGTTTTCCAGATCGAGAAAGAAAGGGGAGGGAGGGGCTGTGGGGGGTTGACCAAGTTGTTGCTTGAAATGAAAGAGGAGTCTGGTGGCAGGAGTGGAGAGGAGGCAGCATATGGCTGGAGAAAGAGCACAGCTGGAGGTAGCATCTCCATCTGAGGATGATGTCAGAGCAGCTGACAGGCTGCCATCCACCCACCACCCCCTCCCTGCCCCTTTATTGTGAGGCAGCCTGGGAGAGTTTTAGTGTGTGTGTGTGTGTGTGTGTGCGTGTAGCAGTTAGTAGCAGGCAAGAAGAGGTGGGAGGTGATATCTGGTTCCCGCTCCAACATCGCCGCCACTTTGCATCTGTCCCTCGCACTTTCAACACAGCGAGCTGCCGCCGCCGCTGCTGCTGCTTCTTTTTCATTTGGCCCTTCTTCCTCCTCCTCCTCGTGCGCCTTCGCCGGCTCGCCCGCTACCCACTCACAGGCGAGGCGAGCGAAGGGAAGGACGGACCAGAGCGAGTCAGCGAGTGTGCAAGCCACACGGCTCCGGCTCCCCGGCCACGCTGGACATCATCGAGTGGATGCGTCGCGCCGCAGGTACTTTGCGGGGCTTCGGGAACGCTCGCGCTCGTACTAGGTGGCGGGGCTTTTGAAATCCTTCCTGACTTTGTCCGTCGGCCGTCGACTTCCGAGTCCAGGTGGACTTTTGAGTCTTTGAAACGCGTCGTTGGGTCGCTTGCGTTCCGACGCCGTTGCCGCTCATGTCTTTGAAATGTTGGCACTTGGGGTTACTGTTGCCCCGGTGTGGACGAGAAGCAAGATGATTAAAAAAAAAAAAAGCCAAACTTGACAAGCGACTTGAAACATTTGAAATGTTGTCGTTTTGGCAGTTGGTGTTGCCGTTGCTCGGGTGCGCGCGAGAAAGGAAGACGGAAGCCGCGTCATTTGTTTGTCCGCTGTCAGCCCTGAGCAGCGGCGTACACCAGATGGATCGCTTCGTGTCGCCGGCGTTTGAAATATTCCAGTCAGCATCGCTCGCCGCGCGGCGGGACGATCTGATTTCTCAGAGACAGAGTTGACGCATTGGAAATGGGCTTCTTTGGCCCTCGCTGCAGCCCGGACGAGAAAGCTGCTGCTCGGGTGTGCGCTTTTTTGCCTATTTGAAATTTGAAATCTCGCACTTTTTTTCTCGGGGTCCGGTGCGGATTTTCTCTTCCGGTCCTGGTGTGGTTCGAGGCATTTGAATGGGCAACGCTCAAAGTGGAGCGAGCAAAAAGGGGATGTCGAGATTTGCTCCAAGCCGAGCGCGGGCGTTCCGAGTTGGGAGCAGATTTGTGCGTTGCCAATTGACAAGGTGGCTTGGAAGAAAAGTGGCCATCTGAAAGGCGAGTTTCTTTCGATCCACAGAGGCGACTTGAAAACCAGCGGAAAAGCGGCGCTTGCGCCGGCCGGGCCAGTCCCGAGGCGGCGGAGGAGGAGGAGGATCCTAATTTAGAAGTTTGGGCTTTGCGCTGTCCGAATTGGCTAGACAGCTGTAATCGCACTCGCTGCCCGTCGTAATCTCTTTATCTGGCTAGCAGCTGCCATATGGCCCCCGTCAGCTGGATCAGATGTGGATAAGCCCCCCACCCCCCCTTGCCCCCGCCCTCCCCTGACCGGCTTCCTTGCTGTTGGGGCCGGGACTGCTCCATGCCTGCGTCTTTATTTTTAGGCATCTTAAGGATTAGGATTGATGCTGTGACGAGCGGGGCACTTACGGTGATTGTCTTGTAAATCTTCTTCTTCTTCTTCTCGGGCGTCTTCTGGGCAGAGGAAGAGGAGGAGGAGGATGTGCAAAGGGTTTTCTCGTAAGACTGCGTCTCGGGAGCATGTGGAGAGGAGGGGCGAGTTCACCCTTGTCCCCCTAAGCCCCCTTCCATTACACAAACCCTCCCCTGCCCCTCATTAAAAGTCGCGCACACACACACACACACACACACACACACTCGTCCATTCTTGCCGAGGCTTCATTCAAATGAGGCCATTTGAGCGTTCGGGCTAACGAGCGGCGCGAGAAAAGCCAGCAAGCGGGCGGGCGGGCGGCATGTATTTTCTCAGGCGGCACAAAGCGACGTGGCTAACAGGTGGGTCTTTGTAAGATGCTGCTGCTGGTGGGGGTGGGGGGGCATGGTTGAGTTTTGTCAAGCCGTGTGCGGAGGTGGCGGTGAGGTGGGTGTGTTTGTTGTGGGAAGCCGCTTAGCTTAAAAGGTCCGCGGCGGCGGGCCAGGCCAAAGTGGCTTCATAAAAATAACCCGCGTAGGAACCGCAGCGGCCCGCGCCGCACAAAAGACGAGGCGGCGCAAATATTCCGGCACGCCGCGAAGGAATGCGCACCTCACTTTGGATGCCTTTTCGTCTCACACACACACAAAGTCCCCAAAATGTTATGCGGGCATCGCAATCAATTGTATTATTGTCGGAAATAATTATTTTCTGTTTGGAAAAAAAAACATTTCGATTGGATGTATTGACGTGAGGAAAAAAAAAGAAAATAGCAGTGGTGAAATGTTACACTTGGCGTGTGGTGTCGCGCGATCGTGCCGGCGTCACTTTTGGAAGAGAAGCGCCTGCTTCCATTTTGCCAGATGCACCTTGACATGAGATGATTTTGTCCGACGTTATTTTGTCCCCGCTCTTTCTGGTCAACTAAGACGAGATGAGCGGCATGGCATTTTCCCTTTTTGTCTTTTTGAAACGACGTGAAAGACGTCGGCCACCAGATCGTCGTTCGAGTCGCTCCAGTCCGAGCCCCAAACGGACGCCGACCGCGGTACACTTGGACTTTTTTCACTTTCACAATCGATCATCTGAAATGAATCCCACATTCAGATTTATTGAGAAGCAGTTTGGGTAAGACGGTGATTTTTTTTTGGGGGGGGGGTTTGAATTACTGACAGAAATCCTCATTTGAAAGAGTGGAACTCCTTTTATGGTATAAAATTGTCAAGAGCGTAATGTGCTTTGATGCCATCCACTTTTTTGAATTTGCCGACCGACAGAAATGACATTTGGCCTCACGGTGCAATTTTTCGCGACGAAGCTCGCATGCGGTAGACGACAAGAGCGCATTAGATTTTTGCCGAGCGTGGCGGTAACCCTCTCGCTCCTCGACGCGCTCCCAAAACGGCGAGGCTCGCTCTGTCCTCCGGTTCGGCTGTCGCAGGTTAAAAAAACAAACAAACGTTTTGTGTCCGTCTGCGCAGGTTATGAGGACAGCAGGATGGAGTTCCCCGACCACAGCCGCCATTTGCTGCGGTGTCTGAGCGAGCAGCGGCACCAGGGCTTCCTGTGCGACTCGACGGTGCTGGTGGGCGAGGCGCAGTTCCGCGCGCACCGCGCCGTGCTGGCCTCGTGCAGCATGTACTTCCACCTCTTCTACAAGGACCAGCTGGACAAGCGCGACGTGGTGCACCTCAACAGCGACATCGTGACGGCGCCGGCCTTCTCGCTGCTGCTGGAGTTCATGTACGAGGGCAAGCTGCGCTTCCAGGACCTGCCTGTGGAGGACGTGCTGGCCGCCGCGTCCTACCTGCACATGTATGACATCGTCAAGGTCTGCAAGAAGCGGCTCAAGCGCAAGGCGGCGGCCGGCGAGGCCGACGCCGCCTCCAGCTGCTCCGACAAGGCCGACAGCCTGTCGGAGGGCTCGGCGGGCCCGCCGGCCGCCGCCGTTGCCGCCGTTCTGAGCGACGACGACGACGAGGAGGACGAGGGCAAGGCCGGGGCGCTGTGGCTGAGGATGCCCTCCGCCGAGAGGCCGGCGACGCCCGCCAGCCCGTGCCACGGCGAGGCCGAGCTCAAGGCCGCCTCGCCCGCCGCCAGCCCGGCCGGCTCGCCGTCGCAGAGGTCGCGCCGCTCGCGAAGCCGCCTCGACGGCACCGACTGCGTCCTGGACCTGTCCGTCAAACCGGCGGCCGGCCTCAACCACCAAGCCGCCGGCTACCCGGGCGGCGCCGGCTCCCCGCCGGCCGTCAGGGTGAAGGTGGAGAGGGGCGCGGCGTCGGACGAGGACGAGGACCCGCCGGCGGGCGGCGACTACGAGATGGAGCACAGTGGCAAGCGGCGAGGCGGTGGCGGCGGCGGCCCCCTGTCTGCGCAGCGGCGCCTGGGCCTGGAGGCCCACCTGTCAGCCCTGCGCGAGGCCTCGCTGGCGTCGGAGCTGGAGTGCGATGACAAGCCGCCCAGCGAGGAGGTCCCCGCCGAGCCTGCGGCGAGCGGCGCCGATGGCGGCGCCCTGCTGCCGTACGTGTCCAACATGCTGGCGGCGCCCCACGCGCAGATCTTCATGTGCCCGCTGTGCAACAAGGTGTTCCCCTCGCCGCACATCCTGCAGCTGCACCTGAGCTCGCACTTCCGCGAGCAGGAGGGCGTGCGCGCCAAGCCGGCCGGCGCCGACGTCAACGTGCCCACGTGCACCATCTGCAGCAAGACCTTTTCCTGCATGTACACGCTCAAGCGCCACGAGCGCACGCACTCGGGCGAGAAGCCCTACACGTGCGCCACCTGCGGCAAGAGCTTCCAGTACTCGCACAACCTCAGCCGCCACGCCGTGGTGCACACGCGCGAGAAGCCGCACGCCTGCAAGTGGTGCGAGCGCCGCTTCACGCAGTCGGGTGACCTCTACCGCCACATCCGCAAGTTCCACTGCGAGCTGGTCAACTCGCTGTCGGTCAAGAGCGAGCCGCTGGCGCTGCCCAACGTCAGGGACTGGGCCATCGAGGACAGCTCGCAGGAACTCTGGAAGTAGACGCCGCCGCCGTCGCCTTCCAAAGGCACCGCTTCCCGACCCTCGTTTCGCATCAGTCGCGCCTTCGGAAGGGCCGCCAAATGGTACCGGCAACCGATGGCGACAACGGCCTAAAAATGTTGCCCGCGTTAATCAGGTCAAACCAGACAGACAGTCGCACGGTGACACCCCCCCCCTCCGTTTCCAGGCCCGCCCGCAATACGTGAATGGTTGCCATGCAGAGATCGCAGTTCCAAAAGAAATCCCCCCGACGCGCTTTCCCCGCCCTTTGTTTGCCGATTCTCGCGGCGCGCCACCAAAACAAAACGTCGACCGAGAGCATCCACCTCCAATCGCGGTCGTCGCCGCTCACTCGCCAATCGACTGCAGTGTGAAGTTTGGTGAGCGAGCTCGGTCCCGTCGCATGAATGGCGGCAGGTTGACGTGCGGCTTTTTCTGCTCCCGCGGGCGGCGTATCAGAGGATGACATCATCCCCAAACAAACAAATCCCCTGCGCGTATGTTTTGTTTGCAAGCCGTGGAATGGCGACGGTCAAGCAATAACCAAAGCGCCGCTGCGTTGGCGTCGCCACTGCGTTGGCGTCGCCGCTGCGCTACAGTCGAGCGTGTTTGGCCAACATTCTTCCTTGACACCAATTTCTGGGGAAGCACAAAGCGGCGGCGGGACTACCCCCCCGCATGTCAACTGGCCTCGCTGTTGACTTGAAACGTGTATTTGCGCAGGTCCGTTTTGTACCTGAGGCCATCTCGCGGAAGGGCACGGAAACGTCCCGCCCGCCCCCACGTGCGATCGCGTCGCCCAAGCGAGGTACGTGACTGGCCGCCAAGAAATTCCCATTCTCGGCTGACTTGCGGCGGTCGGGAATGCGCCTTTGAAGACCCACGCGGGCGTCCCGGCCAGTCTTGCACTTTACTAGCACATGAACACATGTTACTACTGACTTCTTTGTTTTTTTTTTTTAAGGGAGGGCGGGGGGTTATCTCACATTCTCAATGTGGCTGAAGGTCCGGCCGTTTTTCATTTCTGTCTTTCATCTCACCACTCGACAGGCAAGACACTCAACGGGTATCACCATGCGCACTTCCAAGATGCGTGCCTGGGTGTGTGTGTGTGTCTGTGTGTGTGTGTGTGTGTGTCCGTGTGTGTGCGTGTGTGTGTGTGTGTGTGTGTGTGTGTGTGTGTGTGTGTGTGTGTGTGTGTGTTAGCGATGCGATTTTCCACCGGCAAGGCGGGCGCCATTAGCCTGTTCAGGGAGCGACTGACAAAATGAACCGATGGCACTCATGCGACGCACAGCCTCCTTTTCTTATTCTTTCTTATTTCGATGACTAATTTTCAATCGGCCTGAAGTATTTTCTGGATCATTGGACGAAAGATTACTGAGGAATAATTTTTTCTTCAATGTTGCTGGCAGTCCTTTTGTGAAGAAAAGTAGTTCAGTTCAGGTTCTTTATTTTTTTTTTCATGCTTTTGTTTCAATTCATTTCTGGTGATGATGATGATGGTGATCAATCATTTTATTGGATTTTTTTTAACCACCTGTTGCATGACGTCTACACTTGTACATTTGAAGTTATTTTTCTTGAAGACAATAATGTGAATTTGCCGTTTTACTGTACTGTACACATTGTTATTGATCAAATTTGACTTTTGTTTGTTTTTGTGAATATGCTACTACTACTACTACTCCAGGGTGAAGCCAAGCTGACAATGACTGGTGGGGAGGGGAAAACGCATGCATGGGATTTTGTCCGAAAAAGTTGGCAATTTGTGGGCGGGAAGCTCTCGAAGCCTGCGTGTGTGTGTCTGCACTGATCTCGGCTGCTTTTGTGTGTGTGTGCGTGTGTGTGTGTGTGCAAGCGTGGAAAAGACAAGCACCTTTTTAAGCTATAAAAAAAACAACAACAACATGAAATTGCGTGCTGGAAAGATGCCTTTCAACTCTATCTTTGCGACTGAACATGTCTATTGAAAAAAAAAGAAGAATCTGTTTGGGCAAATGTCACGGAATTGTCCAAATCAAATCCACCAGAGCAGATTTTTAAAACGTTATTTGTGATTTTTTTTTTGGTGTGTGTGTTTGTTTCTATTTGGGAGATGGAGCTCGTCAAACGTCTCTTGCAACCCCCCCCAGAGTTGCCGAATGCTTCATCGCCCTCAAGCGCGCGTGTGTGTGTGTGCGCGCGTGCACGGCCGGCCCGCCCATTCATCCAACCTGCTGCAGTTTGCGTCATCCCTGCTGTTGTTTTGATTTTTATTTATTGTAATATTTCTGGTTGTACTTGAGCGCCTTAAACTGCTGTAGTCCAGGCTGATTGTTGCTCTGATTTTCTTTCGGAATTATTATTATTTTAATTTAAGCGTATTTGTAATAATTTATTTGCGAGTGTCAGGCTGTGAACAAACCGCAGTCGGACCTTTTTGCTGTGTTTACTTGAAAACGAGACGGGTGCGGGTGCTCTTCTTTTGATGTTCATGAAATCAAAATTTCAAAAAACGTCTTAGACCGTTTATGAGGAACAGGAAAAAAGGACAATCACCATCTTGCGGGGTCAAAAACAGGCAGATCTTTTTTCAGATCGAATCGCTCCCTTGTTGAGAGGAAAATGTGTTTATTTTAGGTTTTTTTTTTCAATTCGTTTGAAATGGAGATGTAGTGAGTTTTAGCTTTGACAATCATCGTTTGTTTTTCTCAAAAGGGGAGTCAATTCGAAATGTGTTTCGTTTTTGTCATTTCCGGTGTGCTGTTGGCGTTTTTCAATTGTGTGCAAACTGCAATAAATGATCTGATTCTTCACGTTGGACCGCTGGCTCTTTTTTTGTTTTGTTCAGGAAGCCTTTCCGGGTTGGTTTACCCCGAAATTCCATTCACGCGTCCGTTCGTTCTGCCTCTGTCCTCACCCGACGCGGGCGGGAGCCCGGACTGGAAGCGCGAAGCACAGGGGGAGCCGTTCGAGCCTCTCCGCCGCCCGCTTCGGGGCAATACGGGAGGGAACCGCGGGCCAGAAGCCACCCGGGAGCCGGCGGTGCCGTTCGCTTGGCCGCAGCACGCCACCCACCCATTCGGGGTCGATCCTTGATAACGTCAAAAGTCACCGCCCAAAGAAAAGACAAGTCGCCGTCAAAACGAACGCCACCATTTCTGGCTTGAGGCACTCGAAACATTGAGGGGTGGGGAGTGTCCACGGGAAAAGTACAAGGCACTCGTTTCAATTCGTGGATTGAAATGAACGTTCAAGTTGACATTTCAAGGAAACCATTCGCCTCGCTCACGATTGAGGGACGACGATTTGTTGTTGTTGATCCAAATTGTGTCGGCAAGTCAGATGGCGGCCGTCCCTCCCTCCGCCTGCGAGTCTCCTCCGCCGATTGCGGCCGCGTCGCACGGCTCCCGTTTTGTTGCCCGTCCGCTTCGACTCCTGACACCGCTCGACGCCTTTTTTTTCTCGACTCACGTCAACTTTTCTCGATTCGTTAGGATGCGCTAAATCCAAATCAGCCTTTGTTTTTTTCCCCTCGAGCACATCCGGTTTTCACCATCACAATCACCATCACGTGTCACATGGACGAAATAAGGGTTGAGCAAAAGGTGCAATTCTTTTCTGAAACGGCATCGCTCGAGCGCATGGGAAAATCCCTATTGCGCAAACTCTTACGCAGTCGTCCTTAAAAAGAAGCCCCCCCCCCAAAAAATATATCGACAACCTGCTTTGCGAGACAAAAAGCAACGACATTTCTGAAATCGGCCTCAACAAACATTCGGCTGACGCGAAATTTGCCGTTGATCGACACCTCGTCAAAGGTGGTCTGCGAAAGGTTTCGGCGGGTTCTCGCTACAGCAAACTTTGCTCAGCAGCTTGTTGCCCCCCCACCCCCCACCCCACCCCAACACGCACGCACAGCTTGTAAAGCTCCTCAAGGAGTTTTGCAGCAAAGAAATCAGCTTTGAGCTGCTCTTACAGATGCATCGAGAGCTGGGCAGCCATCAGTAGGCCACAGATGGCCTCCTCAGTCAGCCCAACTCGGCCCCCGCCCCCAAGACACACAAACACACACACACACACACACACACACACACACACACACACACACACACACACACACACACACACACACACACACACACACACACGAGGACATAAGCTTGCTTCTAATCTCCATGTCTGACAAACGCTTCATTTTGCTGCGAGGAATGTGCGAAGAAGCACAAGTGAGTTCAGAAGGGATGCTGGAGGGTTCCTCGGGATTCACCTTTTGAGGTCACGAGGTCGCAACGAGAGACAATTCACCTTCTTCACCAGAAGAGTGCACGCGCCGTGTTCAATTCAGTGCGCAGAAATCTGAACAGAACGGGTCAAAATGGCCCAAATCAAAGGCAAACCAAGCCCCCCGCTCCTGCTAAGAGCGCCCCCTCTCATGAGGAAGACCCGGGGGGGGGGGCTCTGGATGGTTTTCATGCGTGCGAGAGACTTGTCGATTGTCTGTGCAAAACAACAAGCCCCAAAAATCACGGGTGGCACTCCTGCCGGGCCCGGGCCGGTGAGCTGAAAAATGGGAGCGAGCGCGGAGGGTCTGCGATGAGTGCGTGTGCGCCGGAGTGAGCATGTGCACATTTCAAAGGAGCCCCCTTTCTCCAAAGCACTCAGCGCAGCAGGACACAAGGCAAGCAACAAGCGGCCCGCTGCATGCGCACAATACAGTGGCGCGACGCTGGCCAGGGGGCGATGTGTGGGAAGAACACTGGGGATGTGCGTGTGCGCGGGTGTTGATGGGGGGTCCCAATCATCCATCCGGCCGGCCAGCCGCCCCACTTCACCCTCCCTCTTCCCTTTTCGGGGGGGTGGGAAGGAACAAAAGGCGACACAACTTGACTATTTGTGTGTCTGCATTGGTGACGCTCTCTCCCACACGCGGTTCTGGGCCCCCCCTTCGCACGCATTTGCACAAACACACATAAAACATGGCGGGCGTGCACGGCAGGCTGGAGACGATCCACTGGAGTCGGGAACTTGCCAGAGGAAAGCGAGCGCCGAGGATTCGGTGTGGGCAGCCGTGAGCTGCTGCTGAGGAGCCAAACTTGGAAGGAGAAGCGTGAAGAGAGAGAAGTCTCCTTTCCTGGACAAATACGCGACTCTCTGTGAGCACCCTAAAAACGAAAGCCAAGACCAAAAGCAATTGAGAAAAAAAGAAAAGAAAAGAAAGCGTGTTATGACAGCATCAATGTCCTGTTTTGACGTGGCAACACGCCTCTTCTGATGCAAAAAGTGTCTTGGAAGATGACGACAACGGGCGGGTTTTTACCCCACGCCACGCGACCACCCGATGGATGTCGCCCCTTCTCGCCTGATAAACGGCACTTCCTCACGTGCTGCGGCTCAGCGACTGATGATGACCCGCGGCGTTGAAGCGGCGACATCCATCTTGAAATCTTGGTGCTTTTTCAGCGCTGTTCGGCCTCGTTTTTTGGGCAACATATTGCCGACAAGATGGCCGCCGCGGTGCCATCTCATTGCCTATTGATGACTCAAAGGATGCGCGCGCTGCGGCCACGGCGACGCCAACTTCCCGTTTCTAGCCGGGCGCGGCCCGTCCGCCGTATTCTCGCCGGCATCTCGGCGGCGCTCACCTTGCGCCTCCGCGCCAGCGGCTAAATGGGAAGATTCCCGCTCGTCCCAAATCAGACAGGAAATGTCACGTATGCGGCGGCGGCCCTGCTGCGGGGCCGTGTGCTGAGCCCCCGGCCGCTCCGATCTGGGCTAGGGAGGGACGGGGGTCCTGCCTAAGGAAATGGCACAGTAGCGCGCGCGCGCGTGTGCGTGTGTGCGTGTTCGTGTGGCATCAGCCGGCGGTGCACTGGCATGGATGCATACGTTGGATTATTGAAGGCGGCTCGGGACCATCTGTCCGGCGTGGCAGAACAAGTCGGAGAGGAAGAAGGGGCGCAAACGGCAAAGGGACACGACGCCGGCGAACGGCTTTTCTTTTGGCGCTATCCTCCGAGGTTCACGTCGTAGCAGAGGCGTCCATGAGGCGCAAGGGCCAATTTTCCGTGCGCGCCGGTCACCGACCGCCGATAAACTTCAGCGGTTCAACGGGAAGTTGCGAGGATGAAGCTGCGCTTTGTCGCCGGCTGGATGAAAAGAGCGCACCTTTCAAAAAAGGGGAAGACAAGCGGCAAGTCAAGAAAAAGAGGAGAAAAGGCAGAGCGGCTGGCAAGCAGCTGCGGCCGTATGGCGCGCGCAAGCTGTTGTTGCTTAACGACCGGGCTGCACCCGAGCGAGCACATCTGCACTCTGCATCATCATTAGCGCTCTCCGTCTCCGTCTCCGCTCTTCGGCCCGGCTGACAAAGTGAACAATACAGAAACTCGGCCCCGTCAGCGCGCCCATATGGCCGCCATCGATATCTGTTCACGTTCGCCGCGCCGCCGGGCGAGCGGCGGCGAGGGCAAAGCGGGACGGAGACGCATAGCCGGAGACGACGATTAGCGACCGCCATATTGACTCGTTTGGTGGCGGGTGGTGTTTGATTTCCATCCGCAGATTGGGAGTGGGGGGGGCTGCTGTTTTGCTTAGCAACAGGGACTAAGGTGGCGAGGCCAGGCATCGTCATCGTCATCATTCTAAGAAGAGCAGAACTCCAACTCGGAACTGAAATCCAGTCACATCTCGACTTCCAAGTGCCCCACTTTGGCCTTTTTTGTCTTCTATAGCCCAGCCGACTCCCAACCTGTGGCCAAACAGGTGTGCGTTTGGACCTGGAGAATGTAAACACACACACCAAGAAGATGTGTGTGGGTGTGCGCACGTGGGGTGGCAGAAGCGTGACCTCGGCGCAACCCCCCGAACAGAACAAGCGCCTCCTGGGCAAATATTTCAAGTCAAAACAGGCCGGGACCATAAAAAGCCCAGAGGTCGAGAGTGGTGGTGTGCTCTACCTCTGTCGAGGAAAGGGAGCTGGGGGCAATGGGGGGTGGGGGTGCAGCAGCTGGTGAAACGAGTCAGGAAGTCGCCGACGCCAACACCTGTCCACGCCGGCAACTGTCCGGTCCCCCTCAGCCCCCTCCCCAATCTCCACACAATGTCGTGAACTGCAGTGGGACTCAAAGTGGAGAGCCTGGAGAACCTGGAAAGCCTGGAAAGCCTGGAAAGCCTGGAGCCCCAACTTGGCCGTCGGCAAAACACCACCCGGGGGTCAGATGGCTTGTCGAAGGGCACCGCAGCGCCAATCAAACAAACAATTGGAGGAGAAGTTGGGAGGCTCAACGGCAGCGGTGGGAAAAATCAACGCAATCGTGCATTCTCGAAACGTGCCAAGAGGACGCAAAGGTGCGGTTGGCGCAGACGGGAGACGTCCGACATTTCTTCATCTGGGGAGTGGATTGTAGCGATGCGGAAAACATTTTGCAAAGCGGCACGGCTTTAACTTGGTGGACGAGTGCGTCACGGGGTGAAGGGGGGTGCGGGTGGAGTGGCACCGCGTCTCCTTTCGCTTCAGTGCGATTTTGGAAAATGTGGCAAAAGTCAGAGAAAGGGGAAAGAAGCGCCGACGTGGCTGCAGCCGTGCACCGTCGCTCTCTTTTCCGCTAGGGTCGTCCAGGTCGGGCGGGGCGACCTCGGTTTGGACGCTCTTGCCGTCGCCGTCTCCTTTCTCCTCATGCGCCGAGTCATAAACAAACGAGGAATTCAACTCGCCGATTCTGTTTGGCAAAATGGCCCCAATGAGCTGCTCTTGAGGAAACTCGATCGCGTCTGTGAGCCGAAGCGCGCCGTGAGCGACACTTGGCACCCGATTCCAATCAATTGGATTCGCTTCCATTTGATGAAACAAGTCATGAATATTTGCTCCCGTGGCATTTAAGGCCGCACACGTGGATTGCCGTCCCCCCCCCGTGTCACCTCAAAAGTCGGACATCTCCCCTTCTACTGCTGTGAGCGCAAAGGTCCACTCGGACACACCTAAGCCAGCCCTTTTGTGGCCCGCCACAGCCTCTCAGCTGGCTGCCCCCCCATCTGTTGCGTCCCAGGGTGTGTGTGTGTGTGTGTGTGTGTGTGTGTGTGTGTGTGTGTGTGTGTGTGTGTGTGTGCGCCTGCATCTGTGTGTGTGTTGTTGTCAGGCAGGCGTTGGCTCCGGCTGCCCATTGATCAACAGCTGCCAGGCTTCTCATGCTGAGTGGGACGGCTGCGAAGGCGACAGCAGCTGGGCCCTGAGGGCGGGGCTGGGGGGGTCCGAGCACAGCTTCCGAGACCGGAGCGTGCTTAGCAAGCGGGGAGCTGAGCAAAAGGCCCAGAAGACAAGCAGAGCTTGCTCCAAGGAGGCCGCTAAGCGCTTTGGAGCTTAGCGGACGGACGCGGCGAGCGCACGTGGAGTTGCACTGATCAAGGAAGCGGCAACTAGTGTGGACAGCGGCAGGAAGAGGAATGGCCCAGCGGCGCGGCAACAAATACGTCTGCTCACAATCAACGCTGCACAAGGAAGCCGAGAGGAGTCGAGTGGCGTATTCGGCTTTGCTCAATTTGGCCGAGAACCGATTTTCGGTCGTCATCCGAGGCGTAAAAATCTCAAAATCCCATCTGGTCAATAACAGAGACGGTCGAAAACCGAGGTGGTCGCCAAAGAATCCATTGGGGCTCCTTTGAAGAACAGCGCGTCGGAATCGTCCCGAGCGTGCCGACCGCAGCGTGACGGAGACGCGGCAATAGTCGCGAGAGCGCCTGGCGTGCCGCGCCGCTTGTGTCGCCGTTTGGGGTGAGGCGCTTTGCTCCCAAGCCGCCGCCGACGGGTCATCGCGGCGCTCGTTGAGCGAGCGTGCGCCTGCCTCACTTTCAGGCTGCCGTCCACGTGCGCTTTGGGGCTACTCGTGTTAGCTGCTGCTAGCATTAGCCTCGCCGCTACTTCTTTTCTGACTCCCACTCGCTCATGGGCGCATTTCGCCTCACCTGGCTGCCGGGCGACTGACCAACAGGTCCTTTCGGGCCTGAATTCGCGCTCGGCAGCATGAGCCTCGCTGCTTGTTGGTTTTTGATTGCCACGTTTCAAATTCACTACCGCAGGCCCAAAAAGACGAGTTTTCAATCTTTACACAGGAATTGAAGGGGGAAAAAAAAGCATGCCATGCTTCTACAGTTGGACTGTTTCATTTTGTGGGCCACACTTGGAGACTCCCTGCTGGCGTGGATCGGCGGTGATCGCCAGCAGACGACACAATCTCAATGACGGGGCGTTTACTCGACACTGCCGATGAAAAAGTCAACTTTTGAAGGGTGGTTTTACTTTTGCGTTGCGATGGAATATCGCTTGGGGTTTTTTTTTCTTTCAAACACACACCAACCGCGCAAGAAAGGGGAATTCCTCACCTTGGAGTCGGGCAGCGACGTTGTGAGAAGAAAATGTTGACGCGAGGGGTCAAAAAGGGAAGAGGAGCCGACAGCTGTCGAGGGTGTCGCCGGTCGCACATCTGCTGAGTGCGCCTCGCGTGGCGCGCAGGAGGCGGGGGCACACAAAGGCAAAGGAGAGGGTTAAAAAAAAAAGACTCCAAATGCATTTACGGCCTCGCATTCCACACCGCCGGGGTCGGTCGGGGCGTCATTTGGGGTCAGCTGGGAAAGGACGACACAACGCCGGGGACGATGCAGCCCGTCGCAAAGTCACCTGTCAGCTTTCTTCACATGCATCTCAATTATTTTCCGATTCTTTTGAAATGTAGCTTGCTGTGCTAGCTCACAGTTGATCATTTTCATCACAATTTGGGAACATTCATCTGAGAACATGTCATTATTCCTCCTTCATTTAATTATCAAGCCAGTGCTGTAGCCGTTCTTTTCTATTGTTATTTTTCCTTTTTTTTTTTCATTCTGCGCCATTTTCAGACTGATCCCAAAACACACGCCATCAAGAGATTTCAAATGTAGTTTGGGTGCTTTTGAAAATGGCTCAGTTTTCCCTTCATGAGATGAGCTGTGCAAAGTGTGATTTCAAAAACACATGAGGCAGTGTGTCACCATCAATGATTCTCGGATCGGATTAGCATGTTCCGGTCAGATCTTTTATTTCTCCACCTTTAATGGGGGGCGGGGCGTTCAATCAATATGATGACAATAGAGAAGTCTGGTTTTTTACTTTTTGTGATGCTTTTTAGTTGCATTTTGAAAGAAAGAACGATAGACCGAGTCAAGAAGAATGCGCTTCCCCCGTCTCGTCTTGGCCATCACGGAGGGGGGGCCCGTTTCGCGGCAAGTCGCCAAACGGGCTTCCGAACAGCCAGGCCGGGTTTATCGATGGACCGCTCAATGTCACAAACGCCCGGGATGAAAAACACTCGCGTTGGCAGCATGTAGCTCACGGACAAACAAAAACCTGTGGGCTGGGGGCTGGGGGGGGGGGGGGGGGTTCTCCTGAGGACATGAACATGGCTGAGTTCCAATTACCCTCATCAATGGAGGCCTTTGTATGCAGAAAAGTAAAGCTTGCTCCATTCAGAGGCTGTTTTCGGTGTTTTTCTCTCAATTGACGAGTCGCCGAGAGCGCCCGAACGCCACACTGGCCCGAGGTGAGCAAAAACTCTTTCGCTGGTCCACGTCGACAGCCTCCACTTTGGGCGCACAATGCAGAGGCAGCACCGTGGAGGCCTCGCGGTGGATTCAAATGAGGGGTTGGGAGCGGGGGGTGATGAGAAAACACGGCGAGGTGAGCAGTTGGCCTGCAACAAAAGTCACGAGAAAGGCTCGAGAGGAGGCCATTGTGTTGCATTCAGGTGCGGTACGTGAAAAAAGCAAACCCGGCCCCTTCCCCCCCCCAAAAAAACTTGCCGGCCTCTCACATCTGTGCGCGCCATTCAGATGTAGTCAAATGCGCACAGGAAGGCCGGCGAGTGGATGCAAAGGACCCGCAGGTGAGGCCGCGCTTCAAAGCAGCTCACCACAGCGCCAGCACGCCAATGTGCGCGCGCACGCGACGCAACGCAACGCAGCGGTTTGGGAACACTAAACATGTTGTCGCGATGGGGTAAAGGGAGGGCCAATAAACCAAACGACTGTCTTCAATAAGAAAAAAAAATGTGTGGCGAGTTTCCAGGTGCAATGCACATCTGGCAGCCTTGTGCTGTGAACATTTCCAGAAGTTGAATCCAAAACAACAAAAAAGCCGTCAGAAGACACAAGATGATCCCACTCGAGTTGGTCATCAAGCCTTCCTATCATTTGCGGCCCAAGGGCGTCACCTGGTGTTCGAAATGAAACTTTCAACTACGAGACGCCGAATTCCCCTTTTGCCCCTTTGAAGCGGCCGTGCTCGAAAACGACACCATTCAAGTACTGGACTGGACTGTTCAGCAAAAAGGAGACAGCGCACAACCCCCAGGACAATTTCTCGACACGTGTGCTTTCACTGCAGCTCTGCTTACCTCTTGGTGTTGACATGCGAGTGCGCCCTTCCTTCCGTCAAAGTGGCTCTACCGCCCTGGACCTTCACCGTGCGGCTTGGCTGATTGTGTGTCAATGGCTGAGAAACTAAGATATATGTGTTCAAACTGAGTCACAAGTTACAACATTCGTTGGACACATTTAATTTTCCAAATTGAGGCTGAGGCGCCATTTGCTCCGGATCCATACAACTCGTTGGATAGAAAAAGAAAAGAGCAACAGGAACAATTCCAACCCAAGAGTGAGGAAAAGAGTTACGTACACCAGATTTTCAGTGGGAAACTAAAATCATATATAAAGAGGCATGCATTGTGTGAAACAAGAATAAAATATATATTTTTTTACTGCCCCCCCCCAAAAAAAAACAAAAAGTAAATATAAAAAGATCCCTTTCACCTTTAATTAAGTCAAGCAAGTACACGTGCAGCTGACTAACAGAATGGAACACAAAGCATCTTTAAAACAGGACGGCAGACAGGCACAGCATGGGCGGATGCGCTTGTTCGTGGCGCTGGTGCATGCCGAGCTTATTGAGGGTCTGGTACAAGCGGCCGATGAGGTTGAAAATCCCGGACGGAAGCAATTCTGACAGCACAGTGTTTAAAAAGCCTTGCCCGTCCGACAGTTGCGTCAGAAATCAAGACGGTCCAGTCAGGTAGTCAGGCTGGGCGTGTGTGTGTGTGTGTGTGTGTGTGTGTGTGTGTGTGTGCGCACGCTTGAAGAGGCTGACAGGATATTAGTGGTGCCTAGAAGCGCTGGATCATGGACTCCCGAGACTTGCCCACGCCGATCCATTTGACTGCAATACAAAGAAAAGAAAACCATTTTGAACAGGAGGTCGTCAACAAAGGATGCTCCCATTTTTCCTCAATGGAACTCGACGCATTGATGGGCATAAAAAAGGATTTGCCTCCTTCCCCATTGTTTGTTTTTATTATTGCATATCTATCACACCAAGAGGTTGAAATCATCATCAGCCTAGAGAAGAAAATACAAAATGCCGTTTCTAAATACCAATTGAATTGATGAAGGCACCCAAAAATCCCAAGCTGCCTGTTCTGATGTGAAAAAGTCATTTGTTCAATCACAAAGTAACTGTGACGAACGACACTTTGGGGAAGGCCAAGTTCAATTTCATAGGCAAGAACCCAGCACCGACATTTGTTGAATCAAGAAATCACATCAACGGAATCTTTCAGACCAAGTCAAGGAGGCGACAAGCGCTCAACAAAACAAACGCATCAGGCCACCGTCCAAAGAAAATCCAAATCGATCAGTCTGGAAAAGGTTCCAAAGCCGTTTCCAAGACTTTGCGGGTACCACCAGCAGCTGTCAGAGCCAGCATCCACAAATGGGAGTCAGGCCACTGGAGCTCTCAGTGGCCGAAACAGAAGTTTGTCACTGAAATCGTAGCAATTAATCATCTTTCCTCGACGCGCATTCCTACCGGGAACGCCGACGCGCTCCTCGACGAAGTGTACGTATTTCTGGGCGTTCTCCGGGAGATCGTCGAAGCTCCTGGCAGCCGTGGTGTTACTGTTCCAGCCCGGCAGCGTCTCGTATTGGACCTCCACGTGCAGCAGCACCTCCTGATTGGCTGCCCACGCGGTCACATCACTTGAAAATCACATCCTCAACCTAAATTATGGCGTCCCCCCCCCCAAAAAAAGTTCTTCACTCACCTGGGAAGTGTGGTATCAATTGGCCGTCCACTTTATACGCCACACCCACTTTGATCTCGGGTAGGATGTCAAGTATGTCCAGTTTGGTTAGCGCTAAACTGCGAAAAGTGCAGAGATTAGGCCCGGCATCGCCAAGCCCACGTTTGCCCGAAAGGTGCTTCACTCACGCCGTGAAGCCGTTGATCATGTGTGCGTATTTGACCAGCACCAGGTCGAGCCAACCGCAGCGCCGCTTCCTCCCCGTGGTCACCCCGACCTCCTTGCCGCGGCTCTGCAGCAGCTCGCCGACGTCCTGAATGCGGCGACACGGGCGCACCTTGCTTGAGCGCGTGCAAAAGGATCGCCCACGTCGCCACTCAAAAGCAGACAAACCGTGTTCGGGAATGTCCGATCAAGTCAAAAGGCCTGCCTGGAACTGACCAATCGCCTCGCAAAGCCAACGGGGTCGGAAGAAAACTTTTTCAGGGCTGGAGAACAGACTGTTGCCTACCAGGATATTACAAGCTAAACACATACGAAAACGTGACAACATGGAGCACTAGTTCAATTCTTTTTTTTTTCTTCTGCCAACCAATCGGCATGGTGATGACAAAGGTTCATTAGCCTAAACCAGGGGTCGGGAACCTATGACTCGCGAGCCATAGGTGGCTCTTTTGATGATTGCATCTGGCTCGCAGATCAAACAAATTATTCTCGCTTGTTTAATCCATCCATTGATTTTTTTTTTACTGCTCATTTCCTGTTCAGGGCTGCGATTGGCTCCAGGAGCTATTTTGATTGGATAATACTGGCCGACGTTGGCCATTGCTGCGGAAACAGGGAAACGCCCCCTTTTGAATCAGCCCACTAGGTCATTGGCTCAAAGTTAATCCTAAAGGAATAAGATGAGAAAAAGAAACAAAAATGACGAGTATGGTTGATTTCAGGATGAATGGACCGAAGGATTCGCCCTTGTGGAGAGAACGGGTTCTGCGCTGTGTTCCGATAGTTTTGCTGGATTTTTGGCAATCGTGAGGAACGGAAAACCATTCACATTCGTGGTGAGTATTATCACAAAATGATTTAAAGGAATATATTCAGAGGCTTATTATACTGACATTTTGTTGAAATCCACTTTTAAAATACAGTTTATATATATATATATATAGCTGTCACTGAAATCTATTTGCAAATATTTTGCTTTTCTGTCTCTTAGTCAAAAAGGTTCGCGACCCCTGGGCCAAATAGTCAGCAAAATATTCATGACAGCAATGACGCAAAGCCTCCACTAGGTGGTACTGTCGGAAAGGAAAAAGGTGCTCGGGATGTCGGTGCGAGATTTCACTCTTGCGCGCAAGAGCAGCAACTCAAGGATCATTTGGGAGTCAAGCGGGGAAAGCATTCCAAAGTGCTCTTGGGAAAGTCCGACTCGCGTATTTGACTTACAGTATTTGGAGGCGGCCCTTGTCTGTGGGCGCGCCTCACGTTTTGCACCGGGAGCGCAATCGTTACGCTGGCGCCCAGTTGGCCGACGTACATTGTTTTGCTCGGAAGGGAAGGCGCCGATGCCCACACGGGTGGTGTAGGCCTTGACCACCCCGTAAACCTCGCCGACATTCTGCGGCGGCATGCCGAGGCCCGTGCACACCCCGCCCACCGTGCAGTTGGATGACGTCACGAACGGATACGTCCCTGCAAAAGACACAAAAAAGGAGCGTGGCCAGTCAACGTCAGGACACCTTGTCCTACTCATAAAAACAAAACACTCCCCCAAGGAGTCCGACTTGTGCGGCATCTCATTTGCAGCCCGCTCGAAGCGTCACACAGAAGTTGACCACTGCAAAACTCGGGCCAGAGTCCTCACTTCAAAGATGGATTGGGGGTGCTGTTGAATTTGCTCCATTTGATTTCGTCACAGGGACGCACCAAACCAAATCGTTGATTTCATGCAACCACTTGACACTTTTATGATCCGACAAGCTTTTTTCAGTGATCGCACAGCAAAGGTCGACACAGGTGACGAGGCGGCCTCGGATGCCACTTTTTCTCCCCAAATGCGACGCAAACATTGCAAATGCGGCACGGCTGAGTGCCGCGTCGTCAAAAGGCCCGAGACGGCCCGAGTCATCTCGTCAAATCCTTTCGGGGAACTGCGGCAAATGAGTGAGAGAGGAAGCGACGTGGCGGCGTGCGACATTTGCCCCAGTTTCCCTTCAAGTGTCATGAGAGGCACGCGGCGCCCTGATAGCGGCGCGCCGTTTCTCCCGCCGTGTTTGGACCACAAGCACAGAGCCGCTCCGCCGACAACTTTGTGCAAAACGAGCGCTTTGACAAAACAAAGGAGAGCGCTGACCTCCGGCCAAGGCCCCGAACACGATTTTGGCTTCGAGATTTGTATTGCGGTCCTGTTGGTGGCGCCGCAGATTTCACTTCTTGTGCTGTTACTTGTTTTTTTTTTTTTGTTTCGCAGATAAAGGAGCCCTCCATGACGATTTATCTGCATTGCAGAAATGATGAGGACGAGTTTGACAATACGTTGTTGCGTTTGTTGAGCCGCTATTTTTGAGATGAAGCCATTTTCAATTCCTCAATCACGCAGCAAAAACAAAACATTCCAGGCAGCTGTTGTCATTTTGCTCATGAGTCGGCCACCAACAAGGCTGACGTCGACGGTGAGCGAGTACGTGTGGGCGCGCGCGGACCAACGTGAGGCAAATGGGTGAAGCGAAGCGCACGCAAGCGGCCCGGATGCGCCAGTCAACTTAGCGCGACGTCGTTTAGCGAAACAGCACGGCTGAAATCATGACACCGGTCCCCTGTTCAGTCTCGAGCGGCCATATCCAAACTACGTCGTGGTTTTTTTTCTTCAAACGCCTCCCGCATGCTTTATACACAGTTGAACCCGTCAAAACATTTTTTTTAAACGCGGCTTGCTATTACGCAATCACGGCGGCAGATCTTCAGCGCCACATTTTGCGTCGACGAGATCAATATTTCTGACGAGATCACCATGTTGCCGAGGGACAATCCTCGATGGGCAGACGGCGAGATCACGGGGGATGACCATACACGGTTGGAGGGACACAACGGCGGCCGACGTGCACGTTCTCTGGCATGCACGTATGCGTCACGCGACTGACCGAAATCGATGTCCAGCAGTGCCGCGTTGGCTCCCTCCACCAGGATGTTCTTTGGAGGCCCGTGCAGAGCCTCGTACATGTAGTGGACGCCATCCCTCACCATTGGCTTGATCTGCTCCACATAAGCCTGGGTTGGGAATTTAAAAAAAAAAAAAAAAGGTGTTGTGATTTTGCGGAAGCAATTCTTCAAATGTTTGATTCAGCCTTCACCTTTAATTTGACCAGCTCGCCCTCCATGTCGATATGCAGACTGGGGTACATGGCTTGGTACTGCCGAGCCAAGACTTTATACCTGCATGGAAAATAATCAAAGGCTCAAAAAAAAAAAAAAAAAAAAAAGTTCCAGATTTCCACCTTCAATCTAACCGTTCAGCCCCACCCCCCAAATGACAACTTTTTTTTTTCTCACTCGAGTAAAGGCAAAAGAGCCGCTCAACGTGTCGGATGCCGTGCGTCTTGTGGTTGTCGCGGTATCTGTCGATGGCGTTTCGAGAGAAAAGTGCGGACAAACATGAGCCCCCCTCGCCGCCAATACATGTACATGCCATCAAGTAGCGAGCGGGCGCCATCTGCAACGGGAGTACATCCACGTCTGCGGACATCATGTCATGGCATCGGGCATGTGTGTGTGTGTGTGTGGGGTCAAGGTTGCTGGCAGAACAGCAGACATGTCCAGAGGGTCCAGAAATGCCAAGGAAATGTCTCTGGACACCACGGGATGAAATACGGCCTGCATGCTTGCGGTTATTACGACTGCTGACGTGGCAGCGGTTAACCTGAAGACGGCGGTTGAGCCCCCCCCCGCCGCAAAAATGAAGGCCTGACCCACTCTGAAGTTGAGTCAATGGCTACGATGTGAAGAATCGTGACAGAGCTTCAGTTGCACGCTGTCAATACTGCAGGCAGGTGCGGAACTTGTTCAGGTCAAGTTTATGGGCGAGTGGAAGCCAAACACAAAGCGTAACGAAACTAAAGGCTTACGACGAAAACATCGAGCCCTGAAAACGCAGCTTCCAAGTTAACCTTGGAGAGTTGTCGGAGGAACACCGCAGTGATCTTGGAAACGCAGTTCGATCGCAGCTTGACGGTACTCGAGAGATCAAAAGCTCACCAACCTGTCAGAGAAGTCTTTGAAGTCGGCCAGCAGGTCGCATATCCTGAGGCCGCTGCGCGCCGCTTTGGTGGAGTACACCGGGCCGATGCCCTTTTTGGTCGTCCCCAGACTGAGCCACGCACGCACAAGACAAAAGCCAAAAATGAGCCTCAGAGATGAGCGAGCGAGCAGGAGCCACACAGGAGAGCTTGACGTATTATTTGAGGTGTGTTTTTTTTTTTTACAATCAAGAAAAGCGTGACGATAACCACAAAACGCAAAGCTCACTCTCGATAGTGTGTCAGCAGCAACAGAAATAATGGCAGCTTCCACACCCAGAAAACAGCGCCAATTGCTAGTTTGAACTTATCCAATGAAAATGTGGACACAATCACGTTGAAAGTAGTTCTGCGATTGGCTGGCGGCCCCGATGTCATGTAGTCTGCAGAGATGAAAGTGGACTTTTCTGAAAACCCCGGAAAAGAACAAAAAAATGTGAGGGCATGAGAATGCGAGGCGAGGGCCTTACTGTTGTGGCGACACCACTCAAGCTAAGCGAGCCTCAGCAGGAGACAGTCCGCTAACATGCCAACATGTACGCTAGCGCGTCTTTTGATCTCAACCAATCAGCGCCGAAGCAACGATGTCACACACCCGACGTCACACACGACAACAGCTAAACTAAGCTAAGCTAGCCGAGACGACACTCGAAGTCGGACGGACACGTTTTTCTGCCAATCTGTGTTTCCCTTTTTGTCCAAATATATTTTTTACGACAACTGTCTTATCCACGGCGTCTTTTATTCGTTCCCATGGGGTTTAGCAAGTGTGTTTACAAAGAGACGAAAATCTCTTTCCTGTTACTAGTGTTAGCGTCTCAACATGGCTACGCTCGTGAAAGCAAAACAACGAACTCAAACGCGTCTTCGTTCAATGTTGTCAACTCATATCCGGATTCATTTTAGGCAAATTTCCTCAATTCTCCGGAGAGATTTTCATACAAATTGGAAAAACCTGGAATTCCGGGAAAATCCGCAGGACTTTCATCTCTGAGTCTGCAAAACGGATGGATGGATATGGGCGGGACTGACCGTTTGTCCGTTAAGGGTACAAAATGCTTCGTGTGCCATTGCTCGACTTTGCTCGATTAAAAAGCACAACGATTGCCAAGTTGACAACAGAACACTGCGGGGCGCCGTTGACAAACGGAACAATTTGACTTTTTCAAGCTATGGCGGCTTTTCGCACGTTGGCGTTTTCGTTTCGGACCCAATCCCGCTGATGTAAAAGCACGCCGCGGCGCCAAAGGAGAGCGCTGAGCTGGCGGCCATTTCTTTTCCCGTCCTTCAATGACTGAAATCAATCCGGCGTGAGCATTTTTAAGGCTCCACGTCCTGTCTTCCTCGGAGCTTTCAAATTTCTGGCAACGCGCGACTCGTCTTGTATGACTGCGGGCCATCGGAGCGCCGCTCCGAGGATGTCCGATGACGTTGGAAAGGCGCCGGCTTGTTGCTCGCGGCCCCCCTACCCGAGCCTCCAAAAGCGTTCTAACACGCTCGCTCGCTCGTTCTCTCTAAGAGAGCGTCTCCAGCGCTTGAAGACGCGCCAGCTTTCGACAGGAATTACGGCAGCCTCTCTTCGCGTGAACCATGGGAACGCTGCGCGGGATGG